>JAVSBT010232196.1:2971-12977 GCA_033118115.1 Pharyngocirrus eroticus | reverse complement strand
GGAATGCCTGGAGGAATCTATGTAAAGATGCCACAGATACTCGATGACGAGTCTACTGTTATATGATGATGATGAAGGATTAAAAAACAATACACACCTCCAGAGTCTACTGACTTGCCATCCCCATTTGCATTGTCTTTGCTTTCTTTAGCTGTGACACTGGCAGATTCAGCTTGGTACAAAAACTGTGCTATGAGATCAGTTGCAGAAGGATCTAGTACAATAAAAAAAATTATTTATCAACATTCTATTATTCTACACAACACTGCATGAAAATTAATGGAAAATGTGCTGACAATTTAATGCTGAAATGTTGTCTCTTTTAAGTAGTGTGATATTGATTTAAAATCAAATCATATCAAAAAAGGGTATAAAAGATTCAGTGCAAGCGAAATTGGATAAATTAAGTCTGATTCTGAAAATGAGTGTTGCTTCTTTTTCATCATGAAAAAACATAATAATCACAGTAGTTTGTTGCTATCATGCATTGCAATTGTAAGAGCTACTTTGGGTTAAGGTCGTAGGATAGTGTCAACTATCATAACATTCATTTCCAACTGCCTAGCTATTAGTAATTAGAATAAAAAAATATGTAGGCTTTCTCTCTCTTCAACTTTCAAGACTTGTTTTCAGACAAAGTGTCATCACCTGGGTTTTCTTTGGATAGATGTTCTTCAAGAAGATTTTCATTTAGAAGGAACTCAAACCACGTCGTAAGAACTGGTGTATTAGGTCTACTGTGGGGATTTCTTGGATCAAACTCTGCACTCATCTTGCTACAGGGCTAAACCGGCTAAAATAACCTATCTTTCTAGCCTTTGATGTTGACATCAACGCTGCAGTCATATGTGTGTCTGTACTTCCGTTTCCGCCAATATAACATCAGGATTTCACCAAACAAATTCTTGGATTATTGACGTTCCCTACGATATACTGGTTATATGATTGTAACTGTTGGTTGGAAGTGACACTGGGTGTTTACAGTATTTACATTCAAAGTATAAATGAACTAGGTTTAACTGTGAAAGGGATGTACATTTTAATTGAGCGATAATAGACTGTTAGACTATACTCAGTATATACATCTACAAAATATGCAAGTAAACAAGTCAATTTTTAAAGGAAAGAAGCTCGATTCAATAAAGCGAATATCTTCTCAGAATGTGCCTCCAATCGATTCGCTTGAAATTGGTGATTTCTTGAAAATGCAGGTATGATCTCAGTCGCATTCTTTAGATATTATCTGACAGCTAAAAAATGAGGGGATGGATACTAAGATAGGAATTCCTGTGAAGTTGGAACTCAAAGACTCTGATTAAACAATGACTCAGTATATTTTACACATCTCCTCTCACTTTTGTTAATCTAATTTTATTTATTTTTCAGTACAAATGCTGTTGTCAGTGTGATGGCTTTTATGGACCAAACTTTGGACAACCTGTGTGTAGCACTTGTCACATCTTTTTGTTTCCACAAGATATCAATTCACCAGAAGATGTGTGTTACCTTGAGGTATTAAACTTTGATATTATGAAATTATATAGTGTATTTTGTCATTTTAAGATTTATGTTTGTGTTGATAAGTAAAAGTAATTGGTGACTTGATATTTTTTGTCATTAATAGCAGTAATCTGATTGAAGTGCAAATGCTTGCAAAGCTTAGTTTTTACTTGAGTTTATTTATACTGACTATGTCTATGAGGATCTAGACTAGATTTGTAGAAATTATATTCTGCTCTATGTAATCGATTAGGGTCTACTCTTGTATGGTAACTACCTTTTCATCTGATATGATTGTGAAATGTTAAGTTCTCAGGGTTTTAACTTTCATTTTTGTAAACAAAAAATCTGCCCCCTCCCCCTATAGATTGTAGACATTGAGAGCACTTAATCTCCTGCCAACTGACAAGATTCCTGCTTAGAATTGAAAGTTCCTAGAGAGTTAACATTTTTTTGTTTGTAAGAAAAAGTATTGTTTTATAAAACACAAAAAAATGTTGTTGTTTTTTATAGCAAAAGACAGACTCTGGGGATTCAGGAAATGAAGAACCCAATGCAGAAGCAGACTTTTATGTAAAAAAGGCAGAAGGAAATGAGGCTAGGGCTGCTGAAGGGGGAAGAGCTTTTGTTGCACCACTTTCAGGAAAAATGGACAAATTGTCTGAAAGAATCACCATACTTTCAAGTCCTAGAGACTATCAAAGTGAAAAAGTGCCTGAAGGGTTGGTGGATTCATTACCCCCAGAAGGTGACCTGACAAACTAATTCACTTATATTCTTTACATGTACATGCTATTTTTTCACTTCAATATAAGCACATAAGCCAATATGCTTTTTTTTAATTTTCAAACTACCACGTTTCAATGCATAACAATATACTCCATATTGAAATGAATTTGAGGCTTTGTGATTTTGCAAAACTGAGGCTTGAAATAAACCATGACATTTACATTTTTGACTCATGTGTCTTTTAAAATACATTTCAAATGATTGTTCCTAAAAGTTATCATTTGTGTATTTAGTTTTGCTTGGAGTGTTCAAGCATTTAGACGACATATCATTGTGGACAGCAAGAAATGTCTGTGCTAGATGGCGCCAGCTACTTGACGCTGAGACATCACAAGATAAATGGCAAAGGTTTATCAATTTAAGATGGCCACTTTTTAAACCGCAATATAAAGTCAAATGTTGGAAAACAATCTACACAAAATTGTAAGTGATCGTTCTTTTAATTCTGCTATCTGACTTTGTTCATGCTAAATGTAAATTGTACTCGGTCATTAGTTGTCATAAAAAGCAAACTTCAATTGAGAACACATGTTGAATAGTCCAACACTATAAGTATAACTTCTTTATTTTATTTGACTTATTATTTGTTTTTCAGATTAGAAAGTGCTCCATGCAAGTATTGCTTAGAAACAATGATGCTTCAGGTAGGACAAACAACAGCTTTAGAATGAATAACATGATATGAGATTGATGTAACAAGAAGCAGTTATTATATGAAAGTTTATATTGAGAGTCATTCAAGAAGGAAAGTTTTTATGATGTCAAAATAGCTCATATGAAGGTGGTAGCTTTGAATTGAATTTATAGGGTTTATGCAGTATAGATTTTGTACATGCCACTAATAAAAGGAATATAGATACAAAAATTAACAAAGCAGATGGCCGCACTTATTCATGACCTCTTTATGAAAATACAGAACTAATATAAAAAGGGGGCTTTCTCTTATTATGTTAGTACCCAGTACTGTAGTATAAATGAAGAACAGTGATGGCCATGATAGTTTTAGTAATATGACTGTTATGACATACAAGATAAATCAAATACAACTGTCTATTTGATATTTGTTTCCACTTTTGGATTATCATACATGTATGATTTTAGACCCATCTGTCTTGACATATTTGATTTTTGTCTACTATTGGGTTAGTTAGTGGTTGCGGCCGACCCGTTTTCTCACAATTGACATATTCTTTTCTTTCAGTTTTTAATTACAATTAAGGCAAAAAATCCAGCAAAATCTCATGTTCATGTTTATATACATTCTAGATAGAAATAGAGAATTGTAAAGAGTTTATTTGTGCATAATCATGTTAAATCCTCACTCTTTTCTGTTGTGTCAACACAAAAGGCTGAAATAGTCAAATTTATGTTGAGAAAAATAAAAAATAAATTCGACCAACCGACCTATTTTTTATGCCAAAAAATCAATTGGAAATGGCCTAATGGTTATCTCTTTTTCAATTTAAGATGTCAATTTTTCCATTTTAAGATGAAAATTTTTCCATTTTAAGTATTTGTTCATAGTTTATGATCTTTTTCACTTTTAATTTCAAAGAGTACACCTCCAATAGAAGAAAATTCCTGGAGACATAGAAGACTAAGAAGCGAGCTGAAAACCTTGAGAACAGACCCCCCTGAAGGAATTCAGGCCACACCACTAGACAGATACTGCTGCCATTGGCAAGCCTGCATTACTGGACCACAGGGAAGTCCATATGAAGGGGGTCTTTTTTATATCTACCTGCAAATCCCACATAGGTAAGTTTTCATTTTGATTTTCTGTCAAAGAATTTGCAAGATGCAAGACAGTATTCATTGTAATACATAATTATTTTGCATAAGAATTGATATGATTGCGTGCTTTTGTCATCTTGATATTTTTTTTTCCCGTCATTCCCAAATTCAGCATTCAGTGATAAGTTGTCATGCTGCCACAGAGCTTTTCACACTGTTTCAAACAACAGTAAGGACTCTATTTTGTCCCCATACATTATGTATGTTGTTGACATCAACACTAACAAATTGTTGGGTCGTTTTAAACAATTTAACACATAAGTCAATAGGGACGTGTCCAGGTCATTTTGGTTTGGTCTTCTAGTCATTGTTTGGTGAAAGATTGTCATTAGCAGCATAACCTTTAGCTGTCAAAATAGAAACCCATCAGCTACATGTGTAATGACACTTAGAAACCTTATGAAGAATCATGAGTGGACAAAATTTCTAAAGTTTACATGCATAACTGCTAACTGTTCAGCTAGCTATGTAATAAGTCAAATATATACATGTGTATTGATTGAGCAGTTTGTTACAGAAGTTATCTTTGTCTTTTTACCTTTATTAGGCATTTGTAAGAATTCTATCAATCAATTCATATTAATTGGTAAGTCTGTTTGTCATTCAGTGTATAAATCTAAAAATGTCAGTCTTGCTGAATGAGACTTCTGGTGACATGTAATACTATGTCAACTTTCGGGAAACTTATCTTTCCAAATTGTATGATATAAGCTCATCTGTGCATTATTGATAATAGAATAAATAACTTCAACTTTTTAGATGCACTGAAATATTTTATTCCAAGCTAGATATCAAACGCTTTGAATAAAATCTTTCAAATTCAGTGCATCTTAAAAGTTATATACTGTTTCTTTCCAATTATATAAAATACCCATGTACGAGCAGCTGTCACCAGGAAAGGGCCTTTTCTTATTCACTCTGACACGGCTTATTGGATGTAAATGTATAAAATAATGACTTTGTAGAAGGTGTGATGATATTCGTAAAGACAAAGGAGAATGTAATGACAAGAAATCTGCTTTTAATTGTAGTTTCTTTAGTAAAATTCCTAATGAAATCAATTGAATAGGCAGAAAATCTATAAAGATTCATTAGTGTTTTCTCTTTTGAATGTAGTACTGGAACAAATTGCCTTGTTATATCAATTCAAATTAAATCTCAACATTACATGTAATCAATACCAACTTAAAGAAATCCATATTGAAATCACTGTTTAGAGAGATAAATATTGACTTAATTACATAATCAGGGTTTAATGAAATATGAAAATTAACTTTAGTATGTTTAAGGGGTTATTACATGCAAGATTTTAGTAATATTTAATAACATTGCCTATTATAAGGAAATTATCTGACAGCAGTGTTATTGATATTCATAAAGATTCAAACAATTAATTAGAGAAGTTTGAGGGATGGTGTTATAAGGTTGCAAATGATTGATCAATTAATGACATATGGGGGTATTGAATATTGCATAGACAGGTAATTACTTTCTATTTACCTTTTTTTTAATCAACTGTGATATTATCAGTGCTGGTCAGAATGTAATTGATGATTTTATGACATCAAATAAATAGTGAAATGCCTCAGTTTTATGCATGATGTCACACTTTAAACTTGAGTGGTCATGCTTGATATACACGAGTGCTCAGTGATTTTATGATATAAGACTTTCTGGTTTCTAACACACTCTGGAGATGAAATGGTTTAGATATTGTGAAATCGAAAGATGATTGATTTCACCTTTTCACCCTTTTGTAGTTTGTTCATCATTTAGAAAAGTAATCTATTACTATGGTTTTGTTGTCCAAAGCACGTATGTATTGACAATTTTATGAGGATTTGACAGATATTAATTTCCAAGGATTTCCTTTATAGAGTGGCTTGTACCTTTACAAAATTGTGAATATACGTGATGGTCATCTTGAATGAAATGCGATTGCTAGTATTTGAAATTCAAAGGCTGACTGACCAGGTTGATAAATGAAATATGGAAAACAATCTAGCTTTGAATAGAAAACTATTGACTTTTGCACTAATTATGATCTCCAATAACATGCATTCTTGTGAAGAGCTCTTAAATGAATAAAAGGTCATTGGAATGTAGAAGTTTTTTTGATTAAATCCCTTTCCCTTTTCCTTTGCCATTAATTTAGTAATGTGCCTTTCTCACACTATGCCCAAGCTTCCAAAACTATAGGTAGTGCTAAATAATTCAAACAATAACAAACCATTTTCTATGGCCCATTATTTAATACCCAACATAGCATGATAAACTGTGCCTTCAATCAGTGTTGTGACTTTCAATTTCATTGTCTTGTTTAGTGGTTAAAAGATTAATGTAATGAAGCTTTCTGTTTACAATGTCCAGGTCAATAACGAGTACTTCATTTCTAATGTATTAATGTAAGGATTGAGTAACTTGAGGGACCGGCAGTTTTTTCCCCATTATTATGAAGTTGACGCCATAACGCAAAACCCACCTAACTCATTTGTTTACATTTTAAGATAGATCCAGATTCAGGTACTTTATTATAGTCTCCATCTTTTCCAAAAAATGAGTTAGGTGGATTTTGTGTTATGCATGACTTTGATATGTGAGAAAAAAAAGGGTAAAATGGATCCCTTATAATGTATGTTTGACATATATTCTGTAAGTCTTTTTATTCTATGGCTTCTAGATTAAGATTGTGTGGTTTCATCAGCTTTAAGATACTATTTATTTAGATGGTGTGGATATCTTTTTTTTTTTAAACCTTGTGTTTCATCAACTAGTTATACAACATTTTATTGAGTATTGAAATGTTTATTGTGTGAAGTAGGAATCTTGGTTTTGATTGATAAATTGCCCAGATTAATCATTTGTATACAAATGTTAATCAACAGAAGAAACTGAAGATTTGAATCAATGCTCCCTACACAAGCTGTGAATCCATTTAGGACAAATAAGTATGTGTCAATACTCACTCTAGTCTAAATAAAAGCATGCCAGATACATGGAGCATGCCTGACAATACCTGATGCAAGGATTAAGACAGCGCCAGGCATTCAGCAGGTTTTCGGCAGGCATATTGATGCCTGGCGAATGTCTGAGTTCATTGATTTTTTTCATAGTAAATGCCTGGAGTTATCTTAATGCTTGTGTCTGGCATTGTCAGGCAGGCTCCATGCAACTGGCATGCATTTATTTAGACTAGGGCACTCAGTGATTTGGATATTTTAGTTCAATTTATTTTAATAGTAAATGCCTAGAAAAATAGAAAGTCAGTATTACATTCATAAGAAAAACAATTTTGGAGTATCAAAAGTGAAACCTGATTATAGTTGATGCTTAGTGTGACAGATATTTATTTTTCAGTTACACCACCTTGTCATTAGGGGATGTATACCTCATTAATGAGAGTCTAAAATTAGGTGGATATTATTTCCATAAAGTCCTTTTGATTTTAAGGAGATAAAATGTATATTCATAAATGATAGGTTTCAGGTTGAAAATAGATTCCAGATGGAACCAATTAAATCAAAACCACTTGACTCTACTACTAACTACGCCTGTGTTGTGTTTGTGTAAAGCAGGGATCCTGCAGTCAGGCTGGTTATGATTGACTTGTATGCTAATATGGAGGTTTAGAAGTGAAGTAGTATGCAGAATAATCGATAGTATTATTGCTTGTCATAAGATATTGTTTTCTATCTCATTCTCTTTAGGCTTGTTTTTTTTACTTTTTTGAGGGAATGAAGCCTATGATGTAATAGGGAAACAAAGGAAATCAACACTCCTTTAAAAAAAACACTTTATTTGAAACACAACCTCATTTGGTTTGAATACCCTTTTCTGTTTTTTACAATGATAAGTGTCTTTTTTTTTTGGAAGGACATACAATGTATTCATCAAATCTCTTGGTATTTTTATTTCCAACAATTCCTTTTTAATTTCCATTTGTAATATGGAAAAGATTGTTTGTTATTATGTACAGACAAATGCATAATACTTTACAAGTGACAGTTATTTAATTTGGAATATAATTATCATATAGCTACAATGGAAGCCTGTTGTTTTAACATTAGTAAAATATAAGACTTACAGAATCCTATTCTGATTGATGGGGGATGCTGCCTGTGTTGTGTTTGTGTAAAGCAGGGATCCTGCAGTCAGGCTGGTTATGATTGACTTGTATGCTAATATGGAGGTTTAGAAGTGAAGTAGTATGCAGAATAATCGATAGTATTATTGCTTGTCATAAGATATTGTTTTCTATCTCATTCTCTTTAGGCTTGTTTTTTTTACTTTTTTGAGGGAATGAAGCCTATGATGTAATAGGGAAACAAAGGAAATCAACACTCCTTTAAAAAAAACACTTTATTTGAAACACAACCTCATTTGGTTTGAATACCCTTTTCTGTTTTTTACAATGATAAGTGTCTTTTTTTTTTGGAAGGACATACAATGTATTCATCAAATCTCTTGGTATTTTTATTTCCAACAATTCCTTTTTAATTTCCATTTGTAATATGGAAAAGATTGTTTGTTATTATGTACAGACAAATGCATAATACTTTACAAGTGACAGTTATTTAATTTGGAATATAATTATCATATAGCTACAATGGAAGCCTGTTGTTTTAACATTAGTAAAATATAAGACTTACAGAATCCTATTCTGATTGATGGGGGATGCTGCACTACAGGTTCACTTTGAATATTAAAATGGCCATGCGAATTAAGCCTAGCTTTGGATTTGGAAATATTTGTAAAATGATTTAAATAAGCATATGGATTGGGTTGTAAGCAAAGCTGTATATGTTGGAAGTGTACAAGACAAAAAAAAATAATCGAGACACAACTTATCTGTATAATTTGATCACTTTGCCAAAATCCTGTTTTTCAGGGTGACTCATCTCTTTATTTGAGGACACTTTGGTTGTATTAACATTATCCTTTTTTTCTGTATACATGGACATGACATATTAGATGAAGCAGTGACATCCAGATAGGTAGCAATAGAATTTAATAACTCTTTTCTCTCAGCTCCTAAAGTCATCCTAGAAATATCTAGAACTTGTATCATTATGGAAATGAAAGAGCTGACATTGACTTTAACATTTTTAAAAAGCAATGAACGTGTTGCAAAATTATTACATATAGATATACTTGTGGGTATCCCTATTTTGTAACAGTTAACTTAACGCAGATGTGCGCTCCATATTAGGTATTTTCATCATACAAAGATTTCTATTTCTTAGTCATGTCCGATTGATTTCTTTCTTCCTCTAGGTATTAATAAGTTTGTTATATTTGTATCAAATATTTCTATATTTCTGTTCTAAGTCTTTAAGCACACTGATTCTGTCCTCAAATGTTTGTAATCTTGTTTGCTCTGTGTGCTTATACAAGGAGACAAAGTTTGATCAAAGACATAACATGCCTTGGTCTATATATTTGGATTCTTTAATCATTAGGCATTGTCCTCAACAATGGACATCTCAAACCTTTTACTGGAATCATTTATCATTTTTTTAATCCAAAAGCAACCATGTCTAAATACATGCTTTTATTTTGATAGTTTTTAAAAAACTTACAGAGGGATATAGAAAATCTACTTTTCCCACGATGCCAGTTACTGCAAGTCATTATTTTCTGCATATTTACCTGTTCTTGTAAAAGAACTTGCTTCATCCTTCAGCAAGACAGAAATTAATTTTTATTCTGAGATGATGTTATTGACATTCCTGACTTTTTATTAACTATTTTGAAAAATTGCTGTTTGGTTTGGAAAAAGTAAAGATTTTTCCTGAAACGAGATGTAAATCTATTGACATTGTGTGCCCACAAAAAATCAAAGTAAGCTCTTTTGGTTAATGGGGGAAAAAAGCAGTCAGAACTCAGTTAAGTTAAGATGACAAATCACTAAAGGTAACAGTGG
>JAVSBT010232195.1:0-29020 GCA_033118115.1 Pharyngocirrus eroticus | reverse complement strand
TTCCTTGACCTGGCTTTGAACTCGCAACCCTGCGATCCACAAGCCAGCACTTTACCTCTAGACTAAAAGGTCCGGACTATTTAGGCTGGTCAGTAAAGGCTTAAATCGTTACATTAGTATCGAAGATGTTTAGCGATTCAACTGACTTTTTTTGCATAATGATAGAAGTGCCATCAAATGTAAATTCTATTTACACAAACTCATAGACACAATATGTAAAAGGACAGATAACACAATTTATTTGATTGGAAAAGTCATAAGTTCAAGTCTATCTCTATTAGCCTCTTCATTTTGTATACAATGCAAACCAACAAGTGTTCAATTATGATAAGTTATTGTAGTCTTCACAAGTTAAGTAGTACCAGCACTCCACTGTCCACAGAATGTTGTGAAGAGGACAGAATAATGACCATGGGTCAATATGAAATAAGTGTTTGATCAAAGTGAAGTAGTGTCTACTTCTACTTGATGTAAATTGAATGATAAGAGGATGGGACATGAACTCTAGTATTAGATACTTCATAACTGATTTATCTGTTAATGCCTGTGTGGACATTGTGAAATATCTTTTGTAGATTGTTTTCCGATTGAAGTGTCTATTTGGGTGTTTCTATGTCATAGTTGAATCCTTGAAAGTTTTTTTATTGGAATATACAGTACTTGGGTAAATTTTTGAAATTGGTATTGCATATTTTGTGATGATTGCAGGTGCATTCTTTCCTGTAAGGGAATAGTCTTCAGAAATATTATGACTTCTCATTTCAATTATTTGGCATTCCAACATCCAATGCCTGTAAGAAAATATTATTCTATAGAAATTAAGTATTTGAATATTTCAAAGGAAAAAGCTCTCTATATTGACTCTTGTAAGATCTTTTTTGTGTCTTCAAAATCATATGAATTTGACTTGCTTTTCAACAATAATTGATATAGACATTTGGCGCATTTTTTCTGTCGCAGTTAAACTTTTCTTTTACATATTATACAAAATCAATAAGCTTACTCAGTTACTAAAACAATAGCATTTGGAGTGTAAAAAAGGGTTGGATCCATTCTTATCATGTGCTCTGACTGCATTTGAGATGAAAAATAAAACCTATCTTGGCTGAAAAAAGGGTGTTTTTGGTTTGTATCCCACGGAGAACTGTTTGTTTTACTTTGGGTTCTTTTTTGAAAGAATGTTATCCAGTGATTTTTCTCACAAAAAAGTTTTTAAAAACTAAAGAGCTGACTCAGAAGTCATATGATGCATAAGAATGATTACACAATGCTTGACAATTCTGTTTATTTATTCTCTTTGAATTATTTATATTGCTGTAACTAGCCATATTCATGATGTATCAGATTTTTGAATTTCATATTCTAAGGTGGATTAATATTCACATCAAGTTTCCTCAAAACATTGTTGTTCTTTTTGTCTTTTATACAAAAAGCCATGGAGTCCATTTTGTAGTAATAAAAAATCAATTTGTGAAAATAAAGACTGGTTCATTTATTATGGAGACACGGTTTGGTTTTGACAATAAGTGTTTTTTGTGTGGCATCATTCACTTTTTAAAAAGGGGTCAAAACAATTATTCCCCACATCTGCCATTCCATGCAAAACCTGTCATTAAGAATTCAGAAATGTTACACAAATCATTACAATATCTAAGAAAATATTACATTAATATTTTGTTGCGGTTTGTTAGGTTCATTGGGTCTTCCCATGAATTTGGAGAGGTCCTCTAGGAGGGTGTGGAAAGAATGGTAATTGTTTGCTAGACAATGTTTGAAACAAGGGTTGAAAGTAGGAACAGCGCTGTAGACCTGAAATTAAGGTAAATGGTGAGAGAATTTGGAACAGAACTGATTGGATGGTTAAATTTTAAAAATATAATATTTTTTTTAAACAAAGAGACTAATTTAGTTATCTAGGACTGAGAAAAAACATTGGATCTGCATGTAGGATAGGTGAATATATCAAAATACTAGAAAAACAATATAGCCATTTTATCATCTTTGATGTGGAGAAAAAATATGAAATTGTATTGGGCAGCCAAAATACCACAATCCATTCATCTTGATACATTCTGACTCAAGTTCTAGCATGAAATGTTTTTTTAAGCTTCTTGACTTTATAAGATTTGTTGACAGATCACTATGAGGTTCCACCCACAATTTTTTTCTCATGATGATGTTTTTTCTTGATGTCAAATCTGAAGGGTTTGCTAGCTATGTAAGCACAGATTTTCAGGCCTAAATCATGAATCATAACAATGGAAGTGTAAAGAAACATCATAACTCACTACTAAAGAAACAACATATCTCACAACTTTCTGCTTCATTTCATAACCTATGCTTACTGCTTAGCCCAATTTTTTATACTTGATTATGTAGAGGAACTTTGTAACTACCATAGGAAATAACATATGCACTTAGTACCTATGCATCATTCTGTAATTTTGGATCCTACGCAACTCGGGTGATTTTGCAATTGGCAAATGTGTATAATATAAGAAAAGCGCCATAGGTATTCAGGTATATTTTAAATCGAGACACTTTAGTGATTGATTAAGACATTGTACGATCATTACATTGATTGATAAGTCACATTTCTTCCACGGAATATTTGAAAGCTATTCATCAGGTAGGTTGTTTTCCTAATTATACTTTTATGAGCAAGAAAGCAAACAATCATAATTGAATTGATTGCTAGCCAAACTTGTGTGTGATCAGGTAAGAAATATTGCTTTCTCCAAGACAATAGACTATTCATATAATTATTCTGTATTCTGTATATTTGTTTTTAAATGTTTGTATCAGGTGTGCTACCTCAAAAAGTTCAAATTCAATCTCAATTATGTTCACTGCTTGTGTATTGATTTATAGAAACCTTAAAATCAAGGTTGTATCAATTACTTTTATGCCAATTTAATGAAATGAAACCACTTCACCTACTTTGACATTTTTGTACACAATTTTTAACTCTACTATTTGAAATATCACAAAAAGCAAGATGATATGGAGTGGACTTTTATAGGACACTGGTGTAAACATTAAGATTTTTAAACTTATGTTTCTTATTAAAATATGATATCACAAACTGTTTTTCATGGCTATCATAAATTCATTATGTCATGTATGAGCCAAGGGATAACATGACAACCCTCATACTGGGAAAGAAACATTTATGAAACAAGATAGTAATGAGATCATATTTTTGTGGGTATTTTTTAATTAATTCATTGGGCGTGTAAGATTAGAACATTTTTGACATGTCTGTCCAAAGGTGAAATTAAATTCTTAAGAAGCTAGATAAGACTTATTTTTATCAGTTGGGTTCCATCATCCCCAACAAGAATATTGTTTTTACAACAGTTGCTTCCCTGTGATTGATAACAAATTCATCTTTTTTACAGCTACATTACCACTGCCACCAATTCCTCCCCCTCCACTTGAGGACGCCCCAGGACCAGCAGTACCTCCCAGACCAATTCGTACCCTACCCAGGCGGAGTGGGTCCACACAAACACAGGGATACCCTCAAAGAAGGGATCGGCACAATGACTGTGAAAGTGACTTTGAACCACATTACTTAGCTCAGACTGAGACTGGTTGTGTTTTTGTACCACCTGGTGAGTATTCTTATTACTATGATTTTCAATATTTTAGTTACCTCTGTGCCCGATTCTATAGACAAAGGTAAAAAATAGGCTTTTAGTCTAGACTACAACAGGTTTTTTGTAAAGATACTATACTCCAAAATCTGTACCCAATATTAAGCTTGCCCTTTTTGTCCTAATGTAAACATATTTCCCAAAAGAAATAAAAGTCTTACACAGACTGTAATTAGCACAACTTGCTGGTACTTGGGTTAGAAAATGAAGGCTATTTCCTGGTAAAAGTTAACCATAAAAACTAAAATGAGTAAATTACAGAAATGAAGTAAAGCTCTGTTTTGACTGCTTAGAATACTATAATGGTAAACTTGTTAATATTATTACTTTAGAGTACAGATGCTAAGACTGTATAATGGCCCAAGATGTGGTATTTTAAGTTTCTTTATGCTTACAAATGGTTTTTGGCCTTTGCTACAAACACTTGTTTTGCACATGAAATAAAGGGAGGAACATGTTTTTATGTCATGACTAGAAAACAGAGATTTCTCTACTGATTCTTTCATCAATAAACAGAAAGAACAGTCAGTGGTGTTCCCTTTAGTGAGAAAGCAAGAGAGGAATATAATAGTGTTTGACTTTTTTATAAGATTTTCTAGGTCAGTGCTGTAGATTATGGAAAGTTACAGGTTGTCAACATTTCATGTGTAGCCTAGTTGTGTATATAGGCTATCTCAAATATATTTATCATTATGTGCTAGATTACGCTTTGCCAACAGGCTTGGATTTATAATTTCATATCAAACTGTTCCACCTAGAACTATACCAGTCGTCATTGTTTTGTGTATAGCACAGACATTTTCCTGGGATGGGATAATAGATTATATCGTACTTCACTTGTAGCTCATTCTGAACCACCACCGGCTAGTCCTCCCCTGCCATTCCCAAGAACAGTTCCAAGGACAGCTAGTCTTCCACGTCAGCAGCACACACAGAGGGCAACGCCTGAACCTTTATCACAGGGACCAAGGACCCCACACGAACCTAATGGTCCATACAGTGAAGGTTCACAGTGCCATGTCCCTTCTAGTACCAGTACTGACAGGTAAGGATTCATTCTAGTGGATTTCTTACACTACTTTCAACAATTCTTCCAAAAAAAAAAATTGTAATTTTGAAAAACATTAAATTTGAATAAATGAGTGGACTGTGTTGTGTTGTAAACACAGTTACTATGAAAGCAACCATTTCATATCAAAATGTGAACAACAACCATTGAAAATATTCTATTTCATGAGGTGATATTGACCTTGTTTTTGAATATTTCAAAGAAAGAATAGTGTTATTAGACCCATATGATCTAACATTGCATAGAACCCCAAGCTGGTCTACCATTAGACTTCCTCTTATCTACTTCTTTTTTTCCAAAGTTGTGCTTTCATTTGCTTGCAATCTGACATTCTAGAATCACTTCTTCCATGCTGCATGCAGAGATTTTCTTTCACACATAAATTGCATATGTCTAACATCTTTCTTCACTCTTTATTATTTGAAAGAGTAGGGAAAATAAGCTAAAAACCGAAAGTAAAGAGAGAACAAGTAAAATAAATAACACTGATACTCATTTTATTTTCAAATAAAACAAAGGATTAAGCTTCAACTGAAAGAACTTGAGGACAGCTGGGCAAGGTAATCATTTCTAGCAAAAAAAGAAAAGACTTTCAGAATGTTGATGTTGTATGGGGCACATTTCAATTAGTTTTGTTGGGCTTTAGTTCCCCAAAAAATGAAGAGTTCCTCACATGGTGTGTTGCACAAATTGTGAAAGTCCTTGTTTTAGTATTTTATTTCCATCTGGTTCACAAGCATGTTTATTTCAATATTTAGTTGTGATTATTATTGGTAACAGTAAGGTGGAAGGGATATTGTTTTTAAACAACAAAACATGCATGATTTTGAAATTCAATTTTTGAGAATTTTTTTTATTCATCAGAACATTTGAAGAGGGTCCTTTTTGTACATATTCTTTTCATATTTTGAGGATGTAAATCTTTGTGAAAACATACCCTCTTTTTTTCTTTATTTTTTGAGGCAGTTGCTTCGGAAATATTCATATATTTTTCATACACATTTCTATTTTGTCATTTTGGATCTATTGACTCTTCACTGGTCATCAGTTTTGCTTCAAACCTATTCAACCGAAAGATATTTGTGCAAGAAAAATGAAAGCAAGACATATATACACATGATTGATTGCCATAGATAATATCTTATTGTAACTCAAAGCAACAACAATGATACTTTCAAAAGCAGATCCTATACATACTTTAAATTATAATTCATACATCACACAATACAAGCGTAGGAATACAAATTTAGGAAAATCATAAAAAGTTATTAGTATAATCAGTTGTGTTGTTCAGTGTTAACTGTTATAAGAATCTTCTTGTGTGTCTGTAGACATCATTCCATTTAGCTGGTTCCCTACTCATTATATACATCCCTTCTCTCCATTCATTCATTGTGTAGCGCTAGTGGAGACAATAGCAGTAAAGATATTGAGGAAATTGAAATGGAAAGATCGGAAAAAGATTGTCTTAAATCAGAACCTAATGCTCATGTCATAAAGTAAGTATGTAGGTCCATATACAAGGTGATGGAGATCTGCTATAACTTCTCACGCTTTTACCATTCAGCGCCAGTTTTCTTTGGGATATCAAACTTACTTTTATCTCATGCTTTATGTCTATGAATGGTTCTTGAATGTTTTTTCTTTGTTTTGTTTCCTACTTGTAACGTCTATGTCTGTCATTGTCTGTTCTTTGTATGTTGACTTATTTTTTCTTCGTTTTTTTTCATTCTTTTTTAAGTTTATTTACTATTTGTTCTACAAAAAAAACAAAGCTGTAAAAAGACATTTATTAATAACAACACTATTTCATCATTTCCACTACATAGCTGAGATAGCAGGATGAAGGGCTTACTTACAACTGTCACCCTTTCTTTTTTTAGCAAATACTGTTCCTGTTTTCTACCTCCTATTGCATTATTTCCAGCTCATATTCAGCTTTGTCTTCAGAATGATATGTAATTTTTCTATCAGTTTGCCAACAATTAGAGTTCCTGACCAGCCTTTTGATAGAACTCGTACTTCGTGCCACTGCATTTCTATGGATATACAAAGTTAACGCTTTTAGATCAAGTATCTTATGTAGTATTTTTTTTTGTGTACAAATCTGTGACTCTGACTCGGATCAGTCATGGGTGGATTGCGTTTATCTCCTACAGCTTTTGGTAGTCCTGGAGCTTAATCAGCCTTTAGCTATGGTGAAGGATAGGTTTCTGTTTCATTCATCTTGAAATGTAGCTGTGTTTGATACAATATTGTGATGCCATCAGCGCTAATTGTTACCAAACAAGTTGTTCATGCATGGCATCTTTCTTCATGTTTGCAGCCGATACAGTTGTTTGTTACATCTAATTAAATGTTGACGTTTATTTTGTATCTTTTAAACAAAAAATGCATGATCATTACAATTTTTACTCATCTTTCATTATTTTTATTTTTTTTAATTCACATGCAATCTTACAATTAACCATTAACTTTCACAATTACTAACTAATCCCTAATGAAGCTATGACTAATTTTCATCTGAGTTATTTCATTTATTGATTACTATAATGATGCAATAAATAAATTGCATCACGATTTTCTTGTCATGATCTAATGCATGTCTTTGTGACTATTTCTTTCAATTTTTTAATTTGACTACAGAGCGTTGACCTTTTTTTAGATTTCTGCCTCAAATATGGAGTTTGCTCAAGAAATCAGAATAAAATCATATTAAATGAAAAGTACTTTGCATCAAGTACTTTTTTCTCAAAGATTCCTTTTTAATTGCATCCATTTTTCTTCCTACTAGAATTTACCCAGAAATTGCATTATGAATCAATCGGTCTGAAATCATTTTATTATTTCCAAAGCTATGCATGTATTCACTCTTTTGAATAAACCATACAAGTAAGATGATTATAATATTGGTGAGACTAATGTTTCTTTTCTTTTTGTGTAACTTTTTACCCTTTTCAGACAAAATGTCAATTTCAATCCTGCATTGAACAACGTCAATTTGCCCCCACTGCCAACTTACCCATCAATACAGAACGATTTCCGAGACTACTCTCATTTTACCACAACTTACAGAATGAAGAAACAATTTAGGAAGAGTTGTACTTGGAGGTGTATAGCTATCATATTGATTTTTCTGACTGTGGTCTTAGCAGCTTGCGTAGCATATTTTGTAGGTAAGTAAAAAAAAATCAAAATACTATTTCATGTGGTATTTTTAATCAACAAACCAACACATATAGTGATAACAGATTGTTAGAGGCTATGAGGTTATTAGTGAACAATTTGAAAATATACTCAAAAGTAAAAATTTGAAAACACAGGTTCTCTATGCTTACAAAATCTAACATCTAACGGGAATCTAACTTTCGTTTCTTTACAAATTCATCCAAATGTGAAATATTGTCCTTTTGTGTACTGGATTTTAATTGAATTTGTAGACCTTATTGCCTTGATGTTTTTTTTAATCTGCTAATAGCTAAAACATAAGAGTACCATTTCATCTAAGGGGTCATAAAAATATTGCACCATAAAATGTTAAGGTCCCAGTAGTGACATATAGTTTCATTTAGTGGGATAGCTACATTTCAGTGCAAAAGATCACTTTAATGTTACTAAAATGTAAACTAGAACCTACAAAGAAAAATCCAATGTACTTTGTTGGCTCTTGGTTTTATTCAATGAGTTTCCAAACTAATTGTTGGACCAAGTCAAGAAAGACAGTCCCATTTCTTGGGACTGTGGAGAGAAAAGTAAGGGGGTAGGGGGAAAAAAGGTCTAACAATAACTCATCTTCCTTTAACTTCAACTAACTCTCTGATAATATCTATACTTTGCAGCTATGAAATTATATAATCTTAATTGGAAATTAGAAAAACATCCTTTACTCAGTTTAGACGATCTCAATGGGACAAGAAGTAATAACAATGGTAGGTGGTTATTTCATATTTTTTTTGAGGGGGAAGGTGCGGTAAAATATTGAAAGACTTACCTTGTGTCTAACAAAACCTAACAATGTAATTAATATGAAGCTTTGGAGATGGGTGCTTCTAATTCAAAATATATCTGCAGATGATACTTTACAAGTAGTAGTTCCTAGCAACTGCTCAACTCAACAGTTTGCTTTGTATAAAAAGCATAATTTTATATTCAGAAATTCAGCAAACAAAATTGTAACAGTGTGTCTCAGTATGATTTTTTCTTAGAAACCTAAGCCAGTTTCTTAGAAATAACAAACTATTCTTACAAGTAGACATCAACTGGATTTTAAGCAAAGCAAAATTGTGGATTCAGTTGTAAAGACATTTTAAAACAAAGGTGTAAAATTTGTCCAGGGTATATAATTATGGTACTGTTTCTTTTTCTTTTTTTCTGAAACGGTTTCTGTGTAATTTTATGGTTTCCTTTTTTCTAAAATTCAGGTGCTATGATAACCACATCAATGCCCCCAGTGGTGATAGTTCAGTATCCACTGGGAAAGCTAATAGAACATTCCATACCACCCCATGATTACTGGTGTACACAGTTCTATATGCCGGACCCACAGTTTGTCAAATTTAACTTTAGTGTGGAAAGAGACGCCCTTGTAGGAGTGTATGGAAGAAGAAATGTTCAACCAACTCACACACAATATGACTTCTTTCATGTAGTGGATGGAAGTAAAATTGATAAAAGAGCAAAGAGGTCCATAAGAGAGGTGAGACTGATGCCCAGATTCATTCAAAATGGTCCTAAACTTTTTGTCAGAACATAACAAAATGGTTGGACTTAAACAACCTTTACATTATTTTAGGTTCATTTGATTAGGCTAGGAATCCTTTTTAAGAAATGAGTAATATACAAGAATATTCAAACTGTTGTATTTTTTTTTCATTTTTTAGTCTGAAAAGAGAGATTCTGCCTATCTTCACTACATGGAGACTGGTGTCTGGTTTGTATTTTTATACAATGATGGACCAGAAGCTGAAACGGTGGCATTTATTGGGCATTCACATGGTAAGAATTTTTCATCAATTTCTTTTTTTTTATCAGGTTGTATGTATTTCAATGTGTCATCACACTTAAAGTTTTTCAATTCTGTGTTTAAGATCTTACTTTTTTTGTTTTTTTTAAGTCAATTGTCAATCGTCTATTTTTTGTTTTTCAGAACAAGAAAAGACTGACTGTCCCAATTCTTGCTATGGTCATGGGGAGTGTGAGACAGGGCAGTGTGAATGCTTTCCAGGTTATACTGGCTGGGACTGTCAACAAAGTAAGGAAATACCAAATGCCATTTTTAAAATCCGATTTCAAACAGCATTTTAATGTTTTCAACATGAACGAAGAACGTTTTGTCATAGTTTATAAGCCTTGGCAACCATCAGCAGAGTTTAAAGGTTTTTTTTGCAGCTCTTGTTTTACTAGTAAATTCTTTTAAAAAAATCTTTCATTCTGAATATACATAGCCCATCAATAAATTGTCTATTTGTAGAAGTGTGCCCAGTCCTATGTCAGGGTAATGGTATTTATGTTAGAGGGGCATGTCAGTGTTACCCAGGCTGGAAAGGGAAAGAGTGTGACATCCCTGAAGATGAATGTGAAGTTCCCAACTGCAATGGAAATGGGAAGTGTGTGAGCGGGGAATGTGTCTGCTCTCCAGGTTTTCAGGGAAGAGCCTGTGAGCAAGGTAAGGCTTCAGCACAGATGTAGACTAGATGGAGCCAGAGTATCTCTGGAATATTTCTTTGATGTTGTCAGTGACACATGTATTTCTTTTTAAATGTATGTTTTTAAAAATACAATCACGTGAACATTTACTTTGATTCATATGAGTTAACTGATATGAGTTAATTTCTGGTTAGAACTCTAAGCATGAATCAAAGCAAATGTTCATGAGTAAAGTCAATGTTGTAGCTAGTTCTAAATGTCCTTTATTTCCATCATTGTCTGTAGTCTTGGAATTGTGGGTTTAACTCTTTGTTCTAATTTTGTAACTTTATATATTAGACTCACTTTTGCTTATCTAGAGGGCTTCAGTATTTAATAGTTATGCTTCACATCCAAGAGAACTTTCTTTTTGATACTTACAGTAACTGTAACATTTAGTTAGAAAGTGGCTCGTTAGTTATACCAATATTAGATAGCTATAAGAGGATACAGATACTGATTCCAGTTTAAATACACAACTTAAAAGAGATGCAGAAGAAATTCTGAATTTCAAATCTTGGGATGAGGATTAAGACTCGCTTTTTTTATTTACATGTCACATATTATTTCATAACTATGTTAATCAAAATTTAATTTAATGAAAGTCACATGTATATTTTTTTATTGTTTTAATTCACATTATTGTTTTTGATGTTTAATGTGCACCAAGATTTTGTTCTTTGAAAAGAACGACACTTTATTTATCATTCAAAGCTTAAATTTGGTTTCATATTCGACTAAAAAGCATCAATAGCAAACACAATGTAGACGTCATACAAAAAAGCTTCAATTGCCTTCCATTTATCAACTTTTACCTGCAGTTTATTTCACTTTAGATGTAATCTTTTATACATTTACAATGCTTAACTTTGGGTATGACTCTACATTGGTGTTATTATTTTGCTTGGTTATTCTTCACTTATTTGGGATGGTATTTTTGCATGGGGTAATTTCTTCCACACAGTGCATTTTTGAGACACCAATATGGAATAGAAAACCTCCCTGCTACTAGCCTAGCTCTTATGCATGAATTATAAACTAGATTTTCCCCCCCTCTATAGAACCATTTTCATTTCAATTTTTGAATTCCTGTTACAAGAAAACGTTTTTTGATATGAAAATACCAAAATGTATGTTACAGTAAGCTTACATCTAACTTTGGTTGCTGTTTACGTAACCATGTTTTGTTGATTTCTGCTGATTTTAGTTTTATAATGTGACATTTATGGTATTGGTGATTTGTTTAATGTGCTTACACTTTTTGGAGTGGTTCAGGCTTTTTTTCGAATCTTTTTTATACTAGTATTTGAATATTTTTGAAACTCCAGTTATAATCTTATTTTATGAGATATGGAAAAAGATCTTGCAGGAGCTAGGCTAATAGAGGTGGTTTTATATGGTTTGGGTTTTATCATTTTATTTGTTATTGGGGAGAGAACATAGGAATACACATATTCTCAAACACATTACGGAATAGGTACAGTTCACAACAAAATCTTGGTGTGCAGAGGTGTTCACACTAACCTGCTTTTCTTTGGCTTAATAATTTCAGTTGATTGCCTTTTGCCCAACTGCTCTGGTAACGGTGTGTGTATTGAAGGGCAATGCAAATGTTTTTCGGGCTCTATAGGGAGCAATTGCTCCCTGCCTGACTATAACGCCACCTTGTGCGCATATTGTTCAGGACATGGCGTCTTCAAAATTGACACTCAAACCTGTAATTGTGAACCCGGCTGGATCGGGGAAAGTTGTGATATTGGTAGGTTTTCAAACATGAGTGAAATTCATCCCAAAACTTGAAAAAAAAAAAGAGAATCCAATTATGATCATGTTCTCAAGTTAAAAACCACCTGCATCTTGTTATGGAAATTATAACAAGGAATGTATGTAATTATGATACTGTTTGATGGAATCTTGGCTCTTGTTTGGATATGAAACTCTGTTAAAACTTCTTGCTATCAATCAGCTTATCAAACATGCATGAAATGACAGAAGAATATTGAAATGATTAACGAAAAGTGATATTTAAATATTAAAAGGAAAATTGAATTATAAAAGCTATAAAAAAATGAATTAAAAAGTGATCAAGTTTTCTACAGATATGGGCTATGAACAGAGACAAAAATATAAATCTTAAGTAGATATTAACATGATAAAAAGGCTGAATGCTACTATGAAGAAATTTATTGTCATGGTATGGTGGTTCATGAGTTGCTTTAAAAATACCTTGCAAATCTATAAAGTGGTATTAATCTTAAATAAAAATATAAACGTATTGTTCATTTTTCAAATTAAAGAAAACTAATTAGTGTTAGAAAATGTAACGGAATGTAAAGTCACTCTTCATGAACACTAAACCCTTAGACATATGCAAGCCGTATGGTTTAAATTACTAGATATTTGTACACAGACTGTCAGCTAAATGTGTGAAGGCTTGGATTCCACCGAATGCCTAAGAAATGACTCAAATTTTACATCCAAGATGGATGCTTAGTCACAACCCTGCTGCCAAAAAGGCATTCAGGGTCAGCGAAATGAAAACTCTTGAAGTATAACAACCTTTGGGTACATGCTAACCATTTGCTAAATTTTGACGTAGATATGCATTATAGGAAATACTTATGAAGACTACCAGACCTTCGTTTATTTTTGTTTGTAAATTTGATAGAAAAGACTAAACAGCAGTTGTTTCTAAAGCTTTGTTTCATACTGTTGTGAATACTGATTCATATCCTACTTTGCAGCTCAAGATTAATACCTGAAAACTATAATTTAGTTATGATAATGATAAAAATAACTACAAAATGAATATTATAATAATAATAATTACTGTTACAGTGATATATGTTTTGGTTTCAAAATTGAGTTGTTATTTGGTCCAGATAAGGATGAAGTTTAGTATGACATTGTAGATAATTACTGTAGAAATGCATGATCAGTGATCCAAATGGTTTCTGAAAAGTGAAGTGAAACATTGACTGAAGCTAGATATGTTATCAGATAAAATAATAGCAAGAAATAACTAAATTTGTATTAGGTGAACAGTAAATAAGGATAGCTGTCACCAGTCTGTCAGCTAATTGTCAAGGAAATGTTTGGGTACCAGTCCTGAAAATAGATGAAAGAATAAACAACACAAGAAAGATTTTTTTTCTATAAGGATAAAATGTATACAAATATTTTAGAATTGGAATTTGATGAGTCAAGAAATAAAACAAAAATCAGAGGGCCAAAGGACAACACATTATTCTTAATTTAAGATAGGATTCTTCAAATGAAAACAAAGAACCTGTCAGATTATTTCAACACCTGCAGTGATTTGAAGGATTGAAAAAAAGGGCAGAATGTTTAGTCTATGCATGAAAAAAATCAACATCCTACTTCTATCATGGAGATATTCAATGTACAATGGAAGCATTGCCTTCATCATGAAGTAGTGGAAGCTGTTTTAATTGCTCCATATGGAATTTAATCAAACAAAATTTTGTTCGGTCCTCAGATAAAAATATACATAGATTTCTACTTTAAATACTGTATCCGTAGCAGTGTGAAATTCATAGACTTCTGAAATCCTATGTCTTTGCTTCCCTAGTTTGCTTTCTAATTCTAGGCATGCATGAATAATTGAAACTTAAATCTGATCCTGAAACATATCCTAAACCGTGCAGGTTATCCAACGAGCATTCCTCCATTAGGTCATAATTTGCGTTAGTTCTAAATAAATCGTAAAGGAATCTCGGATAGAATTAACACCTTATTGCAATAGCACATTAATTATGATTTTTTTTTTATTCACTGCATTAATTTCACGTTTTAATTTGTTTGTTTATGTATTATGATATCCGTGTCCGTTTTTGTAAAGTTGATAACCATAATGTGCATGTTAACTGTGGCATGTTGGTTTTAATTATGTAACCGTATTCATGAACATTTTGTGGGAGGGTAAAACTCCTTGTGAAAACTTTCGTAAATTCATTATTTGATTATTCTTTGATTTTTACATTCATTCAGGTATTCATTCACTCATCCAGGCATTCATTTATTCATTCTGAAACTCAACTATTAAGTTTCACTCAGCTATTTTATTCTTCCATGAGTTATTTTAGTCTTTCTCTACTTCTTTGCAATTATCTTTGATACACCGCTCCATTACTTCTTGCTACATTTAGCCATTTACCATCAAATACTCTCTTTTCATCCGCTCTTTCTTTCATTCATTCATCCAAGCTCTCATAATACTTCATTTTGGTTTTAAACATAACTTGTCACTTTCATATTGATAATAAGACTTCCTGTAGTAATAACCCCATTCAATTTGAATATTTTCATGACATTACATTACAGAAGTGTGCAGTTTAGATTGTCTCCATGGTTCTTGTGACAATCACCGATGTGTTTGTGATGAGGGGTGGACAGGAGCTCTATGTGACCAAGTAGAATGTGACAGAAGATGCAAAGAACATGGCTTCTGTAACAATGGAACTTGCATCTGTAAACCTGGATGGAATGGAAAACACTGTTCATTGGGTAAAATAGTGTTTTTTTAGTAGCTATAGTAAATGCTGAATATATCTAGAATGGATTCCCTATGCAGTATTTTCTACTTTACACAATCCTAACATCCTCTCAATAAGTCAGAAGGGATAATTTTAGTCAAAATCTGATTGAAGATGTTGTTACAGTCTCTGCAGCTATTTGAAAGAAATATTTTGATAGTTTTGGTGGAATAGAGGTGCATGGTGAAGAATTTAGAAGAAACTCTTTTTCATATGGAGTCATTAAATTTATATCTTTTTCTTCCTTTCAGACGGATGTCCTAATTCCTGTAACAATAATGGAGCTTGTCAGTTATTCAATGATGGCTGGAAGTGTAGTTGTAGGGATGGATGGAAAGGAAAGACCTGTACCATAGCTATGGAAATAGATTGTAATGACGGCATTGATGACGATAAAGGTATGGTTTCAGTCTCATGTCCCAAAATAAAACACATAATGATATACCTAGTAATAAATCTCATTGGTATCAAATGTTGAAAGAAGAAATTATGGTGCTGTTTGAAGTTCAGTGGTTTTCTGTGAACTACAAGAAATGTAGTTTAGGGCACATCGAATTATGTCCAAATACAAAATAATTATTTTTTCTGTTTAATGAATTGCATTTTTTTTATCGGATAAAAAAACATAGTTAACATTTTTTGTTCTGTGCCTTGTCATAATTAGACATTGTGTTTTCATTTTTCTTTCAAAGATGGGCTGACTGATTGTCAAGACACTGACTGTTGCATCAATGCCCCTTGTCAAGAAAGTGTTCACTGTAACATGTCACCAGACCCAATGGAAATCCTTCTACGTAAGCAGCCTCCAAGTAGCACTGCCTCCTTTTACGACAGAATGAGATTTCTTGTAGAAGATGACAGCGTTCAGAATTATGCTACACTGACTTCGTTCAACCATAGTCAAGTGTCTGTTATCAGAGGGAAAGTCTTAGCATCTGATGGCAGTGAACTTGTAGGGGTCAGAGTTAGTGTGGTGACCCAGCCTCTTTATGGATTCACCCTTACAAGAGAAGGGGGACTGTAAGTATTATTTTTCTTGGTTTTGTTGTCACTTTACATGACACCTTCCATTATGAGAGGTCCTTATTAAGACCATCAAATGTGAGAAGAATAAATATTGTTCCCTGAATTTTAAAATGAAAAACATCTTTATTTCAGTTTTGATATTCTGGTGAACGGGGGAGGTTCAGTGACTTTACAGTTCCTCCGCAACCCTTTCAAGATCACACAGACCACTGTCATGGTGCCATGGAATAAAATGGTCACCATGGAAACTGTCACAATTACCCAAGAGCATGAGGATGAGCCGAGAGAACCAGACTGTCCAGAAGTATCACATGATCATTACACCATGAAACCCTTAGTCCTGTCTACATGGCAGCATACACAACTTGGATCATGTCCTTCCAAAAGTACAATCATTCCTGAATCACAGGTAAGAAATCCAGCCAGTATTGCATGTAGAAAGGAGAAAAGATGGTTTTACATGGTGATTATTAAAGTTGTGAGGAATACATGACATTTTTGTCTTCTGTTTGTAAGGTTCTACAAGAGAGTCTTCAGATCCCTGGTACGGATGTGTTCTTGGTCTATCACAGCAGTGAGAGTCCAGGGTACATGTCAACCATTATGATCCAGCTCACCCCAGATACCATCCCTGAAAACCTTGCTGTGGTCCATCTCAGAGTGTCTGTAGAAGGTCTTGTGTTTGAGAGATTGTTTGAAGCTGACCCAGGACTCAAGTATAAATTTGCCTGGGAGAGAAGAAATGCTTATAATCAGAAAGTATATGGGATTGTCACTGCTAGCGGTAAGCTTAATAAGATTTTGAAGAGCAGGAAGTAGAATTATCATAGAAATATATGTGTTATATGCCTTTTATGCAACTTTTTGTTTGGGTATCCCTTTCTTGAAATTGTTGCCTCATATCGCAAAAGTATTTCAAAATTGACTTTATCGCATGATAGCATTTTTTACACAGAACATGTTATATGAACTGGATCATTTTCTTTTTTTCGTTTTAGTTGGAGTTGGATACCAATATGCAAGTTGTGAAAGAATATTCTGGGAGATGCAGTCAGCTACAATGAGTGGTTACGATATTACTTCTTCAGAAATTGGAGGATGGAATCTACATATTCACCACACTTACAACTTTCAAGAAGGAATTCTTCATAAGGGTGATGGTACAAATATCTATCTCAAAGAACGACCAAGGAAAATTGTCACCATCATGGGTAATGGCAAACAAAGAACTCTCACTTGTAGAGCATGTGATGGGAAAGCTGAGGAGAGCAAGCTTATGGCTCCTGTTGCATTGGCAAGTGGAAGGGATGGAAGTCTGTATGTGGGTGACTTTAATCACATCAGAAAACTCAGTGCCAATAGAGAAGATATTGGTAGCATCTTAGAACTCAAGTAAGTTGCTATTTTGATACTAAAAGTCATTAAAACAGAGAAAAGTCCCTAGAAGTGTCACATGCATAATGGAAAGTCAATATTTCTTTTGTTATAATCTTTGTGAGATAGTGTAAGAAAGCATGGACAGAATATTTATTGAGAGCTGAAAGTTTTTAGCTTGACTGACATTTTGTCATTCATTTTCATATTTATATTCAACTGAGCTGCAAGTTAGTGAATACATCATTTGTACCGTAACAGATAATCAACCTAACCAGTAAATCATGCTTTTTTATTTCTGTTTTCCAGTATGCCAGAGGTTCCATACAAATACTTTATGACAGTCAGCCCATTGGATGGGAAGTTATACATCTCTGATTACCAAAGTAAGAAAATCCTGCGAGTGAAAACTATGGGAGCTGTTAGAGTTTTGTCAACTAACTTTGAGGCCATTGCAGGAAACGGAGAACAATGTGTGCCAGGAGACCAAGAGCAGTGTGGAGATAAAGGACTAGCAACTGAAGCTAAATTACTATATCCCAAAGGTAAATATCACTCTATATTTAGTTTGATGTGAGCCCACCTGTAGGTTACGATTTAACTGTCTTGATATTAGTCATGATAAAAAGATTTGTATCGTGAGATAAGGGATCATGAAATTACTGAAAAGTATTGTATTTGTCATTGTGAATGTCAAAATATCAATTTATACATTTTATTTTTCTCCATAATTGACACAGGTATTGCCATAAACAAGGATGGGATTATTTTCTTTGCTGATGGTGCAAATATTAGAACTATTGGTAAAGACAAGAAAATCATCACTGTCATTGGACACCAGGGTCAACCCAAACATTGGGCTCCTCTTCCATGTGCTGGGGTCATTGCATCTGAAGAGGTTAGAAAATCTTTTGAATGATTTTGCAATTAAAAATGTTTTAAAACTCCGCTCAAGTAACAAAATGTTATCATCTATAGCAATGTTTTGACCAATCTTTTCCTGTTGTTTCATTTTAGGTGACACTTCACTGGCCTACAGCTTTGGCAGTCAATCCTTTGGATGATACATTGCATATTTTGGACAATAACATGGTGTTGAAGATGACAAAAGATGGGAAAATCCTGGTAGTGGCAGGAAGACCTGTGCACTGTCCACCCAAAAACCCATATGTGAATTCACTCCTAGATGAGGATCAAGCAGGGCCTAAACGAGCTGATGAAGTCTTGTTAGAATCACCACAACACATTGCTTTTGCTCCAAATGGACATTTATACATTGTGGAAAGTGACGGAAAAGAGATCAACAGAGTCAGAGTGGTCAATACTGATGGCACAATTGAGCATTATGTGGGTGGAAAATCTAAATGCAGTTGTCAAGATGAGGACTGTACCTGTTTCGATCCAAAAGAAGTCTTAGCGACAAACTTTTTACTCAACTCCCCATCAGCTATTACTGTGACCCCAGATAATGTTCTGCATGTGGCAGATATGGGGAATCTTAGGATACACTCAGTGGTGGCCACACTCCCAGAACCTGACCGCTATGGACAGTACCATGTCCTCTACCCACAGACACAAGAGATTTATAAATTCAACCGTTATGGACAACACACAGGAACCAAGAATATCATTACTGACTCCTATGTGTATAACTTCACATACAATGTGAATTCTTATTACGGGAAGCTTGTGAAAGTGATTGACAGTGGCAATAACCAATTGACTATCCGTAGGGATTATACTACACAAGCTAAAGAAATAATGCCACCTGGTGGTCAAAAATGTAAATTCATCATGGACAACATGGGACAATTACACATCTTCATTGCCGGGGATAACTCAACAACTAAATTCACCTACCTTAGCAACTCTGGCTTACTGGAAACCAAAGAAACCAGCGAGGGACATACATTCTTATACAACTATGACGATAACGGACGCCTAGCAGTCATTGTACAACCCACAGGAGAAAGAACAGCCATCAGCACAGATGTGGATGCTACAGGTGCCATAGCACGTCTGAGTACGCACGGCAAAGATCGTATTGCCATGGCAACTAACGGAAATATGCTTTCTGTCTTGCATGGCAAGTGCTTTCCTATCCTCTTCTTTTTACTGATATCAGTGTTCTCCCATTATCCCATTAAAAAAAATGGGTTTAAAGCCAAATTTTATTTAAATTATTATTATAGTACAACCCTTTTTGTATTCATTTTTTTTAAAGAAAAACTTATTCAATCTCCTTTAAAAATTATTTGATTTTATATTTATTTATACAATTTTTTTTTATTAAGATACAATATAAAACGATTCTTGCATAAATTCATTTTTTCTGCTATTTAAAGACACATTTCTACATCTTAATTAGCTTGATATAGCGAGAAAAGAAAGGAACATAATATACATAGTATGATTAATTTCAAATATCTCTTTTATTAAAAAAAAGATCTAAATTTATATGATTTTAGAATTATTCTCAGTTTTACAAGATGAAATTTAAACATGAAATGTCAAGTTTTTATTTCCTTAGGGAGGACACTGTATTTTTTCCTTCAATCTGTCGATAATCACATTGTGTAAGGGTCTCTCTCACCAAAAACTCTCTGTGTGGCAGAAGTAATTATATATGTACATAACTGTCTAGTTTATCACAATGATATCTATATGTCAACTGTATCAACTTGTGGCGTCTCTGCATATTTAACTACTTTGCTATTAACATTGATTGACTGAAATCTTTTAAGAAATTGTATTTGTCTCCATGATCATTATATATCTATAATTATTGGTGACGGTCTTTGTAATTTTATTGTTTGAAGCACCCATAACCAATGACAACAATCACTAAACAAATATTGTCATCGTAACAGTTTGTGGGTGTGTTCTACATGTAGGTGTGTCACTCTTGTGACTTGTATATATTTTTAACACTGGTGTCTGACGTCCATTTTATTGTGACATTTTTTGTAACGTTTGTAGGTTAGTTAGTGACTTATAGTACAAAACAACTGTCAGCTCTGTCAGTAATCACTTTTATCTCTTCAAACAAATCAAAACTTTCTGACTACTTATTCAAGAAAATCTTGCCAGCTTTAGAGCTTTCTATGTGTAGAAGATAAGAAATTAGATAAGTTATTTATATATTAGGCTGTTTTGGATTATTAAATGATGATTAAAACGATGGAAAATTCAAGAAATTACGAGAACAGTTGATCATGGATTAAATTTGGAATAGCTCATTGTGAAATGCAGGCTTTAAATGTTGATATGCTGTGATAGAATTGGCTAACTTTTACTTAAAAAAATCTTCTGCTAGAAATATCTGTGTGCTATTATGCTACAGCAGAATCTAAATGCATCCATACTAATTTTTAAAACCATCTTAAGTAAAATGTATGAGAAAAACTATTAACTTTGTAGATTAAGTTTGTGTGCATGTAGAGAATAACTTAGATTTTTATTTCTCCTTTAGACAAGGCAAGAACCAAAGTATCCTATCTACATGATGGTGCATTGGTTGTGGAATATCCATTCAAGATGGCCATTACCATGGAAACTAGCCCACATCCATTGCTGAGCACAGAACATCAACTGCACGTGAAACGCAAGATTATTCTCCCAGACGGCTTGGTTCATCGCCTGGAGTGGCGGTACTATGTCAGACGGGAAGGTCTGGGAAAAGGATCAACAAAACCTGTCAATAAAATTGGTCGCAGAATGAGGGTAGGCAAAGTATCATCATGGCATGGTACCACTAGAGACAAGCATGGTTCGCTTGACGATGACCAATTACTGCATGTACCTGGCTCTACAACAGGTCCAGGATATGAAGGCAAAATCCTTATGGTAGGTGTAGTGCACCATCCCATTAACTTAGGGACAGAGTTTGCTCTGGTTTGAAATTGATAAATTTGGAAAGCAAGATCAATGGGAGTTATGTAGAAAAGTTCAGGAGGTACAAAACAGTATATAAGTTATATCATTCAACCAGATATTCCTCTGTCTGACTAACCTTAACAAGCACTAACCAATTTCTTTTTTCCTTTAGTGAATAATTAAAAAAAAAAAGATATCCGCAAATATTTGCGACCAGTGATCATTATTATTTCCATCTGGAAGCTGGTCAATAATCTAAATATAAACAGAATTTTAGTTTTCTGGTAGAAATAATTCTGGTTATTTTGAGTTTCCTTTACTTTTTAACATTTGTATATTCTCTTAAAAAATTCACAAATAATGTGAATCCCAGATGTTTAATATGTAAATCTCATCTTTGTTGTATGTTATATTATATGTACTAAGGTAGACGTATCCAAATCAATTTTGTAATGTCATTTTAAATCCAGGTAAATTGAATTCTTGTTAGCATGGCAAAACAAGACCTGACCCTTATCCCAAAATCTATTTAGGTTGAGTTAAACAAGACTCAAACAGTTAGAAATAAGAACAACTGAAAAATATTCTTTCGTGCATGGTCTTTGCAATAGAAGTTTCCTTTCATCTTATCTAGTGACTTATAGCTTTTTTTGAGAGCCTTGGCTTTTTTTTAGTTGAAATAGAAAGCTGTTCATTTTAATTTTTCAACAGCACCATCACATGAATTTACAAAATAGAGAGTTGCATGCTAAATGCATTACTATCAATGCATTACTATATATTTTATTCAATTTGATTTTTTCAAATTTTGCTTTTACAAAGAGCATTTTTCCTGCAGTATAGAAAAAGCATGAGTTGATAGCTTACGTCACAGTAGTATCAGAGATACAATTTTTGTTGCACAAAAAAGTTTGTTTGAAGCTAGAAAAAATATTCAAGACTTTGCGCTTTGTTCGATACTTGAATATGCTATTTTGCTTTGTTTTTTTTTAAAGAATTTTATATATCTTGATATAATTTAAGAGACTGTAAAAAGTCAAGAGACACTCTATTAAGTACTGCAATATTTAATGTAATTCTCAGCTTTGCTTTCTTTCTATCTTCTTCATTTGCAAAAATATGATATAAATTCTTTCTCAGATACTTTAAGGTACTTTTTCTGTTTGTTAAATCATTTTTTTTATGTCATAGTTAATTAAATGTATTCTGCACCCTTTCGCAGCACTCTATAGATATAATAGATAAACTATGTAAGCTTTTGAATATCTTTTCCCCTCTCGGCCCAAACCCCAGTTGCATAGCAACCAAGCCTGCTTTGATATCACCAATGGTGATGTTATTTACTATATATATTCTTTATCTTCCTCTACAGGTCAATGGGGAGAATTTGCTTACTTTGGAATATGACAGAATAGGTCACAGTGAAACAATCTATAACATGGATGACAATCCAATTCTGACGATTACATACAATAATGCTGGTCAGCCCATTGCCTACAGAAGCCCATCCAATCAAATTCATGCCGTCAATATGACTTACAATGGTAGAGGACAACAACTGACTTGGATGAGAGGGGAACTAAGTATCGTAAACAGTTATAACGACCAAAGTGGACAACTCACAGAACAAACATCTGGGAACAGGGCCACCTCTCGTTATCTTTACAAAACAGGAACAAAGGTAAGATCAGTGCCCTCCTAGAATATATACTCAACAAAAATATAAACCACCACTTGATATTTTGCATTATAAATCAATGTAATCTATGAAAGAGTAACAAAAACTTTGCTAAATATACATTTAATCATAATTTCCTAACAATATTGGAAAATTACGGCAAAAATAATGCGGAGCAAAAAGTAGACGCAGGGGGTCAGTTTTAAAAATGACACTACAATACCTAGTATGTTTCCCATTAGCAGTACATAATGTTCTACATCTTCTTGGCGTGGAATTCACCAAAAGATGAATGTTGGAGAGCTAAACGGTTTGCTCAATATTTCTCGGAGCTGGACTACGTAAACGTACCCTGCGGTGAAGAGCATCCTTGCTTCTTAAAGCTAGTTTTGTGACATAATAGCAAGTTTGGCTGCATTTTATGATGTTTTTTTCTTCTCCCCGACTCAAAAAATATTCCTGTAGGACTAACTATCTCAATATATTCTGGGGACATTGATTCCCTGAAAGATGGGCAAGTTTATCATATCTTAACTTTTCCTAGAATTCTAGGATAGAAGCATTATTTTTCTTCCTGAGATGGATAAAGCTTTTACTAAAGGTCATGAATATGAAAAATGGGGCAATTCAGAATAACCCTGTTTAATTGACATGGAAAACTAAAGTGTTGTGTTTATATTTTTGTTCAGTATTATGTTACCTCACAACAATGTTATAAGTTGATCATATCTTATTATGTCAATGAAATAAACTTTCATATGAATAGAATACGTTCACTGAAAAAGTATTTAAGCAAAAATTATACCTTTTGTTTCTTCTTAATTAAAGAATTTACAAGACATTCTTTCATATTTTTTTTATAGCCTACTGATATTATCCTACCAAGTGGCAAACAGTACCTTTTCCATTATGATCAATATGGCAATCTGGCTGAGGTTACAATGCCTGGCTTGGCCAAGCATAAATTCCACACTTTGACAACTCTTCATCTACATCGCAAGATTTACACCCCACCAGAGACACAAGCCTCCTACATGAGAGACTTCGACAGTAGTGGAAAGATCTTAAACATTCATTACCCTAGTACTCATAGACGAGTGTCCTACTATTACAATGATATCTCACAGCCTTTAGAAATCTTTGGTGATTGGTCTGCCATCAGATACAAGTACTACGAACACTCGGGAGTCCTTCATAGTATTAACATTTCCAATCCTGTAGACCACAATTTCCAGTGTTCACTGGTATTTGAGGACGGAGATGCTCTAGTCAAACATCATAAAGTATTGTTCAATACCACTTCAACTCCTAAATTTGTCAACGCTAGCTTTGATTATCAGTATGACCAAAATATGCGAGTCACCTCAATGGACACCGATATCGGTGGTCTGAAATTCAAGAATGTCAACTACACTTTCAATGTGGACTCGGGAAGATTGGAGAAAGTGCGATCTTTTACGTTTCAGTATCCCAGAATTCACCGGACTCTTATCAGAGACATCAATGTGGAGATTACTAAAGAATATGATGAATATGGCCGAGCTACTGATGTCTGGTATCGTTTTAACAACTATGTTGTGTTTTCTTTGGAAGTAAAATATGACAATCTCAACCGCATTCACCACTGGAGAAGAAGAATAGGATCTAGTGTGCTCAAAGCTTACGAATATGTCTATGATATTGACAATAACTTATTGGAAGTTATTGAAAATGGACAGCCTACTTGGAAATATGAATCAGATGCAAACAGTAATATTGTGAAAATCAGTTACCATGACAATGTTAAAACAGTGCATGTGAATTCTAAAAATCAAATCCAGAGAGCTGGAGAAGAAGCTTATATCTATGATCATGATGGCTATTTAGTCCACAGAGACAATGAGAAATTTGAATATAATTCTTTTGGACAGTTGGTAAGAGCCTATGAAGTTGGAAAATATGATGTTCGCTATTTTTACGATCCATATCACCGCTTGGTTGCGAGGAAAGATGTTATGGGTGGTTACTTGACGCAGTATTTCTATGGAGATTTACAGAAAAAATTCTTGATCACTCATTATCATGATCATAGTTCAGGAAAGCTTACTATGTTGTACTATGACAACCGTGACAGGTTATTTGCAATTGAACAAGATAACAGTGTATTCTATGTGGCCCTAGATGCAATGGGATCACCATCAGTCATTTACAACGCCATGGGTAGTGTGGTCAAACAAATCCAATACGATCCCTTGGGTAATAAGATTGTAGATTCTGCTCCAGATTTTGACTTTATCTTTGGGTTCCAGTGTGGTATAGTAGATCATATCACAAAACTTATCCATCTTCATAAACGAGTGTATGATCCCAACACCGGAAGATGGACTGGTCCAAATTATGAACAGCTCTTTGATATGATGGATGATTTGCACACCGCACCAGAGATGCTCAATTTGTACAACTATAAGAACCTAGCAAATCCTCACCTAGAGGGCATTAATCTTATGACAGGTAAGAAAACAGTTCACATTTTTGAATAATTATTGAAATAATCTGTAAATTATGTGTTTAAAGTTATTAATAGACACTTTGATACCATTCTAAATTTATTTAATTCTTTGCACACAGCTTCATCACTGACTAGACTGTGTATGAGTTCAAAAAAATATGCCTTTGTGTAAGGAGCAAAGTTCACTACCAGGCTGAAATTTCTTTGCATACGTGTATATTCCATACAGAGTGCCTTTAAATCGAAGTACTATAATGAATTAAAATAGGTAGATACTGATGACATAATATATGATTATAATATTTTTTATTTTTTTTTGTTCAACAGATATACCAAGTTGGTTAAAGGAATCAGGCTATGATCTTAACAGTCTGGTACCTGAAGTATCTTTTGCTGGTAAGATTAGACCAGATGGCACAGAAGACTTTACAAATAGACTGATGCCTATTACTTCAGCATTTGAGTGTGCTTTTGATAGAGACATGCAAAACTTTGCCAGAATGAGCACAGTCCCGAGGTCAAAGGTTACAGCCTCCAAAGACAATAACAAAATAGTAGATGCCTTTGCACCATACAAGTTTATCTTTGGTGAAGGTATTATGCTATCAGCATCAGAGGAAAAGGTGATTGTGGATGTTTTAGACAGCGCAAATGAAGCATTAGCGCTATTAGCCACTAAATTGCTCAACAATTCTTATTATGTGGACTTACAGTTTAACATTCATGGCAGGGATACACACTATTTTATAAAGCCAACGTTGAATGAAGCAGTTGAAGATGTTAGAGATTTGTCGCTGCGAACGGAAGAAATGATTCATGGAATCAATGTAAGCGTACATAGACACCATGAGACAAGTGAAATTATGAGATTTGTGGATATTAGACTCCACGGGAATCACACTGTCTTAAATGTCCGCTATGGAACGACAGTGGAGGAAGAAAAGAGGAGAATACTAAACCATGCAAAAGACAGAGCTACTGAACATGCATGGAAACTAGAAAGACAACTAGCCAGAAATAATCAAAATAGTATAAATAAATGGACAGAAAAGCAAAAAGAACAACTAATAAGGAGTGGTTATGTGTCACAAGTAGACGCTAAATATTACAGAGACGTGAAACAATATTCTAATTTAGCAGACAGTCCCACAAACATTGAGTTTATCAATAATGGAAGATGATGAAGAAGTTTTTTTTCTTTTTTATGAGTGCTTTGATGGGTGTGTAGATGTAAGCAGTCCTGGTACAGCTGCTTGCTGAAATATCAGTGATATTATTGAAAATTAATCAAGAGAATTTTTGTTTTTGTGCTGGACACAGGTGCAATCTCATTTTCAAGACACAAAAGAATGATAAAGTTTATTATAGATGTAGCTTCAGTTTTTATGTGATGGCTGAAATTGTTTGTTAAATAAAGGTGAATCCATGTTGTTCAAAGGAACGCTTGTCATGTGTGGAGATTTGAATGAATCATAATACATATCATGTTTAACATTGCTCTTCTAAAACATGTCATATATGTTTGTCAAGTTGCAAAATTGATTCAAGTCCTTAGGATAAAAAGAAATAAATGTTTAATAACAATGGTTTCTAGTCTGTGGAGATTTAGATATGGGTGGAAGTATGTTTTATGATACTAAAGATGAAAACACCCAGAAGCCAAAAAGATTGAAGTGAATTCAGTTGTCAAGATATAAGCACAAATTTTCAGTATCTCTGTCGGTCTGCTATTAGTTGAAGGTCAGCAGATATTTTAAAAGCACATCATGTAAATATGTCTCAATCATACACACATTTTATGGGGATTTTTTTACTGTGAAACAGGCTGTATTATGTGTTGAAACTGTTTTTAATAATTATGATATTTGAAAGAAAAGTTCAAAGGTGCTTTGCCCTTCTTATTGCTTATAATGGGGAGGGACTATTTTTAGTGTTTTAACAAAACCTCTGTGATTGGAGAAGAGATGGTAGTTTACAAAATCATTCATTTTTAAGAAAGCAAAAAATGTCATTAGACTACAGTAGTTCAGAGGTTGTTAGTTGTGTTAGTTGCTTTTGATAGTTTTAATTTCTCTCTCAATCATTTGACGTCAAATTATTGATCATTATTGTGTAAATAAAACAGATTTTAAAACTTGTCAAAGATACAGCTTTGACAGCTTGATGAGATTCTCAGAAAGCATATATATGTGGACACAAGAAGATGGGTTTTTTTTGTGGAATATGCTTTTTGTTCATACATATTGTACAGTATTAAATTATTATCTAAGTGGCTACTTTCTGTGGTTGCTTGTATGGAAAATTGTATCATGATATTAATGAAGAACATAATTATATTTTAACAAAATCTCTCATGAACAAACATACACAAACTGGGTATGGAGTAAAGGCGATGGATGGCCTTGTAATGTTATTGATTAATGAGTTTTCATTCCAGCTACCTGTTTTAATTGTTACCTGGATCATCTCTTAAAAAGATATTTACCTAGTAATTAGAAGTAAAAAAAACCTACCTGCTTACTGTGCCAAAAGTAGCAGTTTAATCAAAGGATGTTATTCATGGTTATTTGTCTCATCTGCAGACAATCAATGAGAATGTGTATCTAGCTTTCTTCTGTACACAATGATGTGTGTATCAAGTCACCAGCTAATCTAGTCTTTTGTTTCTGTTGATAAGTACAGAGAAAATATAATTGATTTTTCTCTTTTGATATAATTAAAAAAGTGATGTACAAAGCTGTACAGAACTCAAATCAGTACACAGATAATGAAGATGTGTTTTTTTGTGATGGAGAATCATGATAATCTTTATACAATGAAAGGCTAAAATGGTATATGTCTGTAGGATTATTGAAGAGGGTTTTGTTGCATGTAGTACTGTATGCTGTGTTTCTAATTCATGAAACTGTGTTCTTGTATCTGTGAATAAAAAAGAAAATCCTCGTTTTTTGAGTATTTGTAATCAATAACCTACTTGTATCACAGCATGGTTCATTTAGTTTTGTAAATGAAAAAAATATACGAAAAATGCAACAGGAATTTCTCTGTTGATGAAAGAAATAAAGTATATTGATATTGTAATAAGGAGTTATTTTATTTTATTGGGGAAAATAAAGGATCTTGCTGAAACATGTGTGTAGGACAAATTAAGTCAACGCCATAATTATGTGATTAGGCAGGAATTTTTTAATTTTTAGTTTTTTGAAATTGATTTTAGTTGAGGGTAGGAGGGAGGAAAATAAAAATAAAAATATTCATTCAATTATTTTTTTTAAAATTATGATAAGGCCAAAAAAAAGAAAGGATTCTGTTTCCCATATCGGGTAAATTTCTAAAATGATGCGCGGACACGATTTTTTTTCTGATTTTTTTGGTCGGGGGAGGGGGGTATAAGTTGGGTAACGTCAGTGAATATTAACATTATTTATCACCTTGAAGTGTATTATAAAACATTAACACTTGAAATACAATGTATATGTCTATTCTTTAGTTTATAATCAACAAAATTAGTATTCTCAGAGGGGAGGGGAGGGGGGACTTGGGATTTGGCCTTTTTAATTGTTTGGGACTTGGGATTTTCAGATTTAATTTCTTGGGATTTGGGATTTA
>JAVSBT010232084.1:2766-12978 GCA_033118115.1 Pharyngocirrus eroticus | reverse complement strand
ACACAATACACTTGACACTTCATTAGTTACAATTTGTTCATATTTTCCCACTCCGCCTACAGAAGCATGCTTCCTTGTCAACCTACTCACAGCTGTTACTTTGTAATTAAACAGTTCCACAAATAAAACATATTGGTGTTAAAAAACTATGGGTATGGTGAGTAGACACACCATTTCGAATAGATTTGAGTCAAATCAAACCCATTTCTTCTTAAATAAAAAGTGTGCCTGGAAGCAAATTCAAACCAAATTAATAAGTCACTTCAATCCAGAGTGGTTTGTGAAAAAAAGGGGTTTAAATCCATTCGAAAAGATGTGTCTAAACACAGCCTAAATCTTCTCAACATAACACAATATCAGCTCTTTCCAAAATAAACTTGTATTACGTACTGTAACCTGTTGTCCCAAGGTCATTTTCCTTTCATTACAGAGTATAATCTTGAGCCAGGAATCTGACCGTTAAGAGAATTGTCCTCAAGGTTTGTGTATGTGAGTAAGGGACCATGCATCAGAAGGCAATACCAGAATTAAATATACACTCAACACGCTGTGTGACTGTTTGCGAACCAGACATAAAACAGATGAAAGCACCTTAAGCAATTGTCTTTCAAGTTAAAGACACTAATGCCTAGATCCATTACCATTCCAAATTCCTGTAGATATAATCTTCTTCAGATTTGTTGTGCATCCATATTTTTTAGAATTCACTTTGAAAGCATTTTTTCTCATATCCATGAAGCCTAAAGGAATCCAATACGTTGCTTTTGCTTTTCCTCAAACTCTTCTGAATACAAGAAATGCAATTCCTAATTACAGCTTTCTATGCAGACTCCCTCACATCTACCATAAACAACAATTAATCCAAGAGCTTTTCCATTAGTGCTTGGAAATGTAGCAGTGGCTCCATCATTTCAAACTAACAAAACTAAACATATCATTAGTAGGTCAAATGCAATTCACAACAATTTGCTTCAAGAGAAACAAATACTATCTGAAGAAACAAATTGAATATTACGAGCTCATCAGTAGCAATAATACATATAATTAATGTAAAGACTTTTTTTCAGATTAGATGCGATCATTTAATTCTATTTCTTACCCCAAATACTGAAGATTTCATCAATTGGAATTAAAATCCAAAGCACCAATCAAATTGTGTATAAGATTTTTTTTTTTCAAAGTGTCATTTGTCACATAATGGTCACAAAGATGTCCAAACACTATTTACATTATTTTTCCTTTTGCTCTCTGCAACCAAGTCACCTTTCATCCACATGCATTTCTAATTCCCAGGCTATTGGTATTTCAAAATGTGAAATCCTTGATCCCATAAGCTGGCATCTGCATCTTTTTGTCTTATTGCTCAATGCCTTTCCATAGAATGGACTGTTAACAAATGTAGAATTCTTTAAATCCTCTTTAAACTCCTTGATCCATCTCAATGATTTCTGAACTATTTTCTCATAATTCCTCCATTCTTAGACATGTATATCTGTAAAATTGATGTTATAAAATCTTGAAATATTTCACTTCTAGACACTTTGAAATTCCTATGTAGGCATGTTGAAGTGACTTCTAAGCTCTGTTGCGTATGACGTTGGTATAGCAATCATTGAACTCGTTCTAATCAGTCAAAGATCTCCAATACTTCAATTTATGACAGCTTTTTCCGTCTACTTTCTTATTCTTGCTTCGGAATCCATGTACATAAATCAAGTGAAAAAATTCTCATTTTTCATACGAGTTGGCACATGAAAGAATTTTTGCTGATTTACTCGTAACCGTTGGGACAGAAAAAAAATTTACTTTCTTGAAAATTCAAGATTCTTAGAGTCTGTGATAGTTGATAATATCATGCACAGTCCCTCATTACTGGTTGACAAAATGGAATACAGTCGTTCCTTATAAGAGAAACACGGCGACCAAAAGCTATAGATCCATGAAAAATTCTCATACATTTCACATTGTAGATATATTCTTTTGAGAAAAAATATGAGAGAAGTCAACAGTGGCATTAATACAAAAAAAAAATCATCTTTTTTTATCAATTTAGATACCTTAGTTTTGATTCCATTTCTTATACTAAAAAATTAAAATCCAATCAATTTTGCTGATTTACTTGTAACCGTTAGGACGGGAAAAAAACGACTTTCAAAATTAACATTCTAGGAGTCTGTGAAAATTGTTAAAATCATGCAGTCCCCTCATTACTGGTTGACAAAATGAAATACAGTTATTCCGCGACGTCCAAAAGCTATAGATCCATGAAGAAATTCTCAGACATTTCACATTGTAGATATATTTCAAACTGGAATCATGCTAATCAATAGCAATAAGTTGACTTCTTTTATCATCTATAAGGTCTGGTTACGCGTGTCTGGGTAATGGGAGTCTTCAAAAATGAAAAGGGGATTCAGATATCACCCAGAACCGATGAAAAGAACACTTTTTCAAAAAAAAACTCAATATGATTGGTACTGTACTGTATAGATGGAGATGTATGTAGTTTAAGAAATCCATGCACTTCTTTTTCCATACTTGTTTGTTTTTGATGTCTTTCTAGGCTTGTTCATAAACAGTTTACATTTTTCTCTGTGATGTTGAGTTGTCAAATTCACTTAGTACATAGTTTCATAGTTTCTTTACAGAATGATCTACAACAATTCTAAACCTATCTACAGCCATTTCATCCTGGGTTTCCTTTTTCCTTCAAAAATACTTTGTTTATTAATCTAATTTTCCTCGATCCTCATTCATCACAGCCCAATCGTTTCAATTTTTTACTTATTAATTTCAAATTTTCTTCACAAAATAAATCCACCACACTTCGTAACCTGCCAACAACCATTCACCCATCTGATAATCATTTTTTTCTCCCAATTATTATTTTTCTAAATTAATTTTTGCATCAGTAGCATCGTCAGTTTGTATGATAGCTTTGACACTGTCAGATAATCACTTAGTTTTTCTCCATTTTCCCACCGCCATAGCAGCTTTATCTCATACTTCCATCCATTTTTTTGTCAAGATAAGTTCATTCCACTTTTGCTATTTCTGACAGTTAGGTTTCAAAAAAACGTCTTCACAAAGAATAAATAGGATTATCCATGTGTATTGGAGCTTAACTCTTAATTAGTTTTTTGTTGGGGGGGGGGGCCTTGAATCAATTTCACAATTATAACAAAGCCATGTACGTAGTTCCCCATATCTGTTGCAACAAAGCATTCTCAATTGATATCATTGATTTGACAAAGTTATAATTTGAAAAAATATCTGTTACTTCTGTGAAGTTTAAAAAAAATCCTCATCTTTACATTAATACATGTATGCAACTTTTTTTAGTAGAACCACTTCAAAGACTTCTTCAGTTTTATTGGAACACATTATCCAGTAACTAATATGTGTCGATATACACTCATAAATCAACAGTAAAGTTGAAAAATATACCAAACTCAAATTTACAAATTATTATAAACTCATGCATGTTGATCTTTTTTCTACCATTTGATTAATACAAACATAACCATATAAGCAGTTTTGTGCTCTGAAAACATGATATATGTGCCCTTATTGCATCCATTGTCAAAAAGGAAATTTGAGAATAAATATCGTTTTTGAAAGGTTTGAATTTGAAAGTATGAAATATTTCTAGTTACAACATTTAAAAATAATGAGATAGGCAGGGTTTTCTTCAGTACACTTGTGGAAATGGTCTTTCCTTGTACAATCCAAAAATAATGGTGAACTTTTAAAGCTGAACCCAATATTATAGCACTATCTTACAAAGATATCCATGTAAAATCTTTGCTAAATTATCAAATATTTCTGTGAATACTTACATCTTAGTTTATCCATGAGTTTTCCTGAGCAAAGTGTTGTCAATGCTACCTTGACAGAGAACACTCTCATACGCCCTTTATTTTCTCTGAAATGTCCAGAAAAAGCAACAACATTTTATTAGACTAAGCATTACATTAACGATAGAGTACGAGTTGAATCTGAAACTGATATTTTTGAAACAATTCATAGCCATTATCAAGGACGTGAAGAAATATGATATTTTTAAAAATTGTTAGAGCAGAGAAAATATTGCTAATATACAATCTAAATTTTATTGACCTTCATTTAGAATCATTCAATGACAGTATAGTTACCATGGAAACCAACAGAAGCATAGTTCTCTAGTCATTTATACTTGGTAAAACGATATGCTCAAGTGTCATCTTCACTTTCTAATTATTTGAAAATCGCTAAAACTATTTTGAAGTTTTTCTTGAAACTTAATGAATTTATCTATTTTAGGTTTTCTTGAAACTTGATGCTCTCAGTTTTCAGACAGTATAACAAACTCTAGCTAAGGTGTCTGATTTGACATGTACTGGATGGCCCTAAATCCGTAACTATATAACAATATTACTTATAATAAGCAAGCTTTTTGAGAAATAACAACACAATATATCGTGCCAGCTGACAAGAAAAAATATTCCTGTATGCAACTCTGCTGTTTGAAAGAACATAACATTGAGTTTACAAAGTCAACTATTTTTTATCACATACCCGGCCTAGATTGGTATTATACCTCTAAATCTGTGATGTTGTCTAATATCTATACTCAACATTTTGTTCTCATCCATAAAAATGTTCAAATATGTTGTTTTGATTACTAAGAAATGCATTACCAAGTAAAATACCACATTGAAATTTGCTCGCATGTATTCTATATATTTCAGCTTTAATAGCTCGAGACTAAAAGTACATTTCCTTCATCCAGTCCATCACAGTCCATCATACAGTTACAATTGTTTTGTATTTCCTAAGGAGCATGTGTCAAGTATGATGGACCGCATGAAAGGAAAAACACACACTGTCATTTATTATATTCTCCAATTTTAACGAATGTACGTATGGAAGGTAAATCGCAGTATAGAAATGTATCTTAAATCATATTTTTCCGTAAAAAACTACTTACTGATCAAAAGCAGACACTAGCCATGTAAGCAAAGTGGACACACATTCTTCTGCATTGATTTGAGCATTTGTTGGCAGTCTTTTGTTTAAATGAAAATAGATGCTAGTTATTAAAGTCTCCACTTTAGGTATATTGACTTCCATATGATGTTCTAAAGAGTTGAGGCCATTCTCTCGAAACGCTTCTATCATATTCCATATATCCACCAAATGTACTGAAAATAAAAAAGCATGAAAATGTTATCCAATAAAAAGGTATTCTATGAACTCTAGTTAAGTTCAACTTTTAAAAAAATTGTGTGTCGTTACTGGACAGTATCTCAATTTAAAAATTTTCACTCTTTTGGAATTTTTTTAATATGTTAAATCAAGTGCAATGAATTTTTAAGGTTGTCCAAAAGCTAAAAATATAAACTTTCAAAGCATTATTTCATACTGAAAATTATAATTTGGGACATACTTTCATGCATATCACAAAAAGCGATTAAACCCTCACACACCCTTTATATTCATGCAAGCAGTCCCCTCTCAGAAAAGAAAGTCAATCAGCTCTTGTATCAAATATATAAGTTACTTTCAATTGAAATATTTGCGTAATTTTGTTTCAGTTCCTATTTTTTTCTTCAGATAAGTCCTAGCTTTTCAGAAAATAATCATGAATTTGTTCCCAATCCCAACACCCATTATAGCCATGCAATCTGCAATCAATCAGCCATAGTTAAGAGAGCTGTTATTCTGTCAAAATTCCGTCTCAATATCGCAATACTCACAGTGAACTTTCTTTTGCAGAAATCGCAATTTGCAGGCGGTTCTGTAGGTGGCAAAGCGTATCACATCAAAATTTTGCTCCCCTGAAAAGAAGAAAAAATCATACACACATCAGCCATTACTTCCAAATAATTAATGGCTTGTTTCTCCTATTCTGCCCACAGCTGTTTTTGTATGTGTTTGAAATATCTCATTGATTATTTTTTTTCTTTTATCATACATATTTACAAGAATCTTCGATGCATGACAAACCAATAGATTTAATCCAAAGAAAACAGTAATTTTTTTAATGTATTAAATCAGCATGCATCGGAATATATATATTGCCAATGATAGATTTGTTCACTATTTTACTATCCCTTAATTTAATCAGGTGCAATATGTATCAAAAGTGACAGAAGTAAAATTATTGTTGTTCTACTAGAGAATTATTAAAAATTATTATTATTTTTCCCACTTGTATCCAAGCCTTGATGATGTGTATATTTCCATGTCTAATTGAAAACAGACGTTGACAAATATTCATAACATTATTTTTTTTGCAAGCAACCATCATTCTACTTCTGTTGGCAGTGCAAGGCAGTGGTTGTGCATTTCCTTGCAGAGAAAGATGGCAGAATATAGTTCAGCCAGCTACTAACAGGGGGTAGCACCATACAATTCCTAGCAGAAGCATCACATTAGTCAATGCTCAACTATTCAAGGTACTTAATTAAATTCACTTTAGCCATGATTTTAGGTAAATTCATATACTTCAAATCATGACCAAATACATTATCAATTTATTTGATAAGTTGTCAAAGTAACTTACTCATTTCTGTGAGCAATTGTCGACTTTCTATGATGGATCTTGAAGCAGTACTTGTGGTATGTTCTTCTATGTTATGATTATCCTCAGCATCCAAAGATCCTCCCAGGTGACCTAATAAAAGACAAAAAAATATCAATAAATTACAAACAAAAATAGAGCAAAGAGGAAATGGCAAATAAAAATGATATGCATGGATATATGACAATGAATCCAATGGATTTTCCTTTGATGTGTTTTTGACAAAAATGGTTTTATCTTTGATTTAATACCTTTGACAAAAACAGCACTATAACAGTTGTTACTGATATGATAAAACTAGGGACTGCTCTAAAATAAGCATTCAATACTCTTGATCCTTTTTTTTCCTTCTTAATTACAGCTAGAAAACAGTAAGTATTCCATCCATTTCTAGTCTGAATTACAGCCTTTTGTAGATACAATTTTTATTTGATTCAAATTTGATTTATCTTGTGAGGAATGAAAAAGTTGATCTGATTTGAAGTTGCGCTAATATGTTAAATACTAAGATTCTTATTAGCTTCAGACATTTAACTTTAAGACAATTATTCTATTTACAAGATTTCATCTAGTTTGTAAAAGGCACCTTCACATAAAAGCAGAATAAAAACTTGCTGAAATCTTAAACAAGAAACATCAATTCCACTCCCAGGAAGATCCGTCGGCAAACTCCTAAATATTAATGGAGCTTTCAAAGATGGAGATAATACGTTGAAAAGTTGATCTTCATTTTATCAGTACATTCCTTCTATCTTAAATTTAGACTCATGCTTGAAATTTGTTTGAAATGTTTTACACGTTCATCTACTGGTTTTGTTTAAGAGCCGTTGATTGAAATTGATACAGAATTTCCAGTGATTTTCAGTGTTAGATTATCTTCCTGGTCCGTCTCATTTCATTGATACTAACTTAATCTAATTTGATATCATTTTGGTGCCCCCTTTTCTTCGTCTTGACGCTACTTTAGAAATAGAATCAGACATTTTATGATGTGATGAGAGATGACATGTAAAAAGCTTTTCTTTTCTTTCTTTGGCTTAAAAATGAAGTAAAGATCCAATTGGTAACATGTCTGACACTGAACCTATGGTACTTTGAGAAGTTAGAATTTGTTTGCTGCCAATGGAAAAGTTCTTCAAGAGCATCGATATCATTCCTAGATATGAATTGAGAACATGTAAGCCATTTGTTGTATAAATTTAATATGTTCTAGTTTATTTTCTAATGTACTTTGTTATTAATGTAACCTAGAATTGTGTCTGAATACCATGTATGTATTACAGCAGGAATGATAGCACTGAATATGTCATACTGTGGTTAAGATGATGATAATTATGATAAATAATAAATAGCCTATAACTTTTGTATAGTGCCTCTATCTAACTACTTAAATGGCTCATGATCAATGCGTTAGTTTAAGAATAATGAAGCTATGGGTCAACATAAATAAAGACAATAATAATTATTATAGAAACAATAATGAATATAATGATTATTATTATTATGATAAATATAGTAATGACAATGTGTATTATAGTGCCTCCCAACATAATGACAAGATTTATGGAAAATTGAATAACTATATTGTAATATGTTTGTCTATGTAAATGGATTATATATCATAATTTGAAATATCTTTCATTAAAGATATAGGACACTAAATTCTGTAAAAATATCAGAAAAAGGGTGTCAGATTTGTTGATTAACATAAAAGCAGAAACTAATCCCTAAAAAACAATACCAAAACCTTGCTAAATTCTGCTAAAGACTTGAATAATCAATTCAGAAAATATGTACAACACGTATATCTATTCTCACTGTATGACTGTAAATGTCAACGCAAGCAATGATAACAGGGTCCATATAGGTATACCTTCTGCTATGATATGCATGGGTCTTTGCATGGTGTTGATTTGAATGATATCTACACACCATGACAAATAATACGGTCTTGGCATTCGTATTAATATCCCATCACAGGTAAACATTCAGTTTCTATAAAAGCAGTATAATGCATGACAGTAATATGGAGAAATGTATGTATCTATATAACATGATGACTATTGCCATATTGGCAAACCTCCCTTATAAAATCAAATATGAAAGCCTACAATTGTGTACATACAAAAAGAAAACGTTGGTTGAGCCTAATTCTATCAGACGTATTCATCAGGAGTTTTATAGGGGAATGTTATAAGGCATATCATATCCATCCAGTCCCATGGGCAACCCCATCGCATCAGTACAACTGCTCATATTGGGTGTAAAAACTTTAAGCCTGTTTTGACATTACCTTCTAGCTTGTCTAAGTCAATTTGGGCCCACACCGGTGCCTCTCCGCAGCCTGATTTCCTCAATTCCCATGATACCCTTTTCATGTTACGCTCCTATAAATCAGCTTTCAAATCACACAGAACATATGGATAAAATTGAAATAGATTTAGTCAACATATTGGCGATATCTTTCTAAATCCCATTGCATGTTGGAGAATTGAACAGAGACTGTTTCATTCTGTTATATTTATCCTTCACATCCAAGCACACAAAATAAGTCACCAAATTTCAGCAGGTTCAATTTCTTATTTTCCCTTCAAGTTTTAGATATTCCATAAGTAAACAGCACCAAACCATTGTCCTTTTTAACTGTGATTATACATCCTTATAATAAACAAACGATCCTTTTTCGAAATTTCAGACAATATCTTAAACGAAAGCTCCTACCACAGCAAAATGCACATATCTTTTGAAAAAATATGAATGCCTTAAGGCTTTTATACTGTAATATTCAAACATTGATGTCCATTCTATATAAATCATACAGCACACTTCTACACCACATATCATAAAGTGTATAACAATTTCAACACTCAATCTTCACAATTCTTAAAACTCTTCGCTGAATATCTTGATAGTAAGGTCTGTGTTGATATATCTCCAGCTATACAGTCAAGCTTATCCGCAAGCCAAGGGGTAGACAACACAAAGCCAGAATGATCCAAATGGTCTAAGATCCTTTGATAACTCATGTATGAAGTCAAACTATTGGAGCCATTCTAATATTATTAAGGCTCTGCAAGATGGTTACGTGATTTTTTTATTGCCTTGTTGGAGCTTATTTGATCAAATCAATTTCTGCTATACATACATTTAGAAAGAAATATATGCTTTTTTCTTGCTATATATATAGTCTCAATCATTTCAGTAATTTTTCACAGAATCATCTCATTTTTTTTCATTTAGAGAATCTAATATTCATGTATGTTTCACGATTCTTCCACTTTCAGCTAAAGATAATCAGGACAGACGGACCAGCTGGTTCAAATCTCAGCCAACCGGGACCAGAAAACAATGGACCGGTACCAGTAGACCAGTAGTAAATCGCACCCTGGGATTATATACTTGTACATCTATACTTGTAGAAGAATTGTGTAGCTTGCTTGTCGTATGATTTTGCTAAAGTATTGTCAAAAGACTCCCTTCCTATACTTATTTATAAAACATTATATTCATTCACAGCAATGTTTTCATCTACTTTGATATGAAGAACAAAAAAAAACCATGCAGAGATATTAAGTGTGAGATATTCAATGCCATACCCAACAATGTCAACACAATAAATCATTCAAAAACATATTCTATTCCTATAA
>JAVSBT010231973.1:0-12979 GCA_033118115.1 Pharyngocirrus eroticus | reverse complement strand
TTATAAAGAATGATTATTTGGGACATATGTTGGTGCATATCAAAAAAAGCAATTAGACCCTCATGACGCCTTAATATACATCTATATGTATCAGAAATACATCTTACAAAATCACAATCATACAAATAAAATCCTAAAAAAGTAGCAAAAAGGTTCTTTTATAAAATATTGGACCAACAATTATATATTGATAGAGAAACATCATACATTATGAGAAATAAGATTCTTCAAATATTATGCCTCATCAACCTCAGTGAATAAATTTATACCAGATTTGGTGTATAAATACATAATTATAGGAACGGATCTCAACCAATAGACACTGGAAACATAATGGCACTTATCAGAATCTTGTACCTTGATCTTTGAATATCAATGGTTTCATGTCCAAATTTAATATTTTAATAAATTCTAAAACTTTTATTATTGATGAATTATCATCACTTTTTTTTCATAAAACATAATTTAAATTTTGATATAAACATGACATTCAGCCATTTATTTTGTTGAATAGCTACAACGCTAACCACAACTTTTCCCTTTAGCACCTCTTAATCTTCAAAATACAACTTCACTAAAGCACCTAAAATATGGAAGAGACAAGCTAATGGGGTTGGTGCAATGGTACGATATCTGGCTAATGGACTAAAAGTCTTTATCTTTTTCTTAAAGTTTACAAAGCTGACAAATAGTTTTTCTTCCTGTGAGAGAAATATTGAATCTGAGACCATAGTCTTTGCACTTTTCTTATAATATCTTGACAAAGCTAAAACATTTTCTTCAAAAATCAACAAATATGGAATCTGACACCACAGGCCCCTTTTTTTATATCTTGACAAAGCTTAAAACATTTTCTTCAAAAGTCAACAAATATGGAATCTGACACCAAAATCCCTTTTCTAACTTCATGACAAAGCTAAAACATTTTCTTCTCACATTTTTCCTTCATTTATAGTTTGATCCGTTTACTTTGATACTTTTTTCCTTATCAAGTTTTAGCTCTTAATTTTGACAAAAAACACCTGCATCATATCTATGACTACAAGAGTATTTCCCCAATCCATAACTATGTCTACAATCAAAGATGCTCCTTTCATTTCCTACACAGTTTACGTAGGTTAACCATGTAGGTCCCTGTCCTTGTCCATAGAAAGCACTGCGTTTTGCTATACCATTTCCTTGGAATCCCAATGATCTACAGGCAACTGTAGCATCTACATTATCCCATCCATAATGACAAACAGTTCCCCATGTACCATTGACACTGACTTCAAATCTCCCCCAGGCATGAGTAGCATTGGAAAAAGAAGTATCTGTAGCAAGTCTCACTTTCAGATCAGCATCTAAATGATAACAAAATAATAAGTATGACTCCAAAAGAATATAATAATGTTTTATTTATTCATCAACTGTTAAGTCAACTTGTGCAATGGCCATTTCACACAAACTAAAAGTCAACAGATATGCTTTGGAATAATCCTAGCTATAAGACATATTTATCAAATAGGAGAAGATTTTATCAGACACAACAGAGCTCACTCATTCATTCGACACCTAATGATAGAGGAAATAAAACCTTTCCCACAGTCATGGTGTCAACAACACTTCTTTGTAAGATGATCTTTACTGCATGTTTATCAAAATTAAATGACATCACTTACAATAACACTTTGTCAGGGGTACACTCCATTGTCCATTGCTTTGACAAGATGAAATCTTCTTGTTTTCTGGGAGAGTTGTGCTTGCATTGGAACATCCAACAGTAACATAGTCACCATACACGGACCCTGAAGTATTGCCTGATACAACATAGACACCTTCTGGGACTGGCAATTCTTCTTCACATTTGACACCTAGAACAATTGTAAAACATATTATTAGGCAATAACAGATGTGTATCTAACAAATTGAAAGCAAAGAGTGCAAGAATTGCAAACCAATGATATCTCACAATGAATGCCAATCTAACTCATTCCATATTCTAAATCTTTACTTGGGTATCAACGAAAAAGACAATAGAAACATGAAAAAAAGACACCTACGTTGACATTCTACTTGTGGATACCATTCACCGTTTTCTTGACAAAGAAAAGCCATGTATCTTTCAATGTAGTTTGTCTGATTGTATGCAAATCCACCATGGCAGTACCATGTCACAATGTCCTTGTATTTGTTGTCACCTAGCATTCCCACTACAGCTCTACCATTTACAAATTGAGTGACATTGTCACAAGTTGCATCTGTAAAATTACAAATGTTTACTTTTAGAGGCGTGACATTTTAGGGGCATATATATATATATAAATACTCGTCTTTTGATACAATAAAGTAGTTAGTACTTTCAACTTCAGGATAGGTTTTTCTAGTTTATGTTTTAATGTATGCTGTATTACACGAAAGTGAGCAATTTAATTTTTTTTATCTAAAGCATAGACATGTAATACATCTCTAGTTCATTAAATTGGGTCCTTGCCTCATAACGATTTCTTAAAAACGTAATATTATCATTCACACAAAAATAGGTGACTCTAGGTATAGAAAGAAAAGAAATACAGGGGAGAAATAGGAAAATGCCTTTAGGTTTAGGCTCTATCAATGTCCCCTGTACGGAGTGATATGTCCAATTTCAGTTCTTTGTCCGTATCATTAGCCTGGATAATTATGATAAATCAAATATTGACGCATTATGAATGTTGTTGTAAATATGAATTGATGTTCAAATTTCTACTTACATGAAACACATGCATTTGGATCTAAGGGAGCCTGCCTCATATTGAAGACCTCTTGTTGCAGGATTACATTCTCGCGTTCAATGGCAACATTTCTATCCTCAAGGTCAGATACTTCTTGTGTCAAGGTGGTGTAATTCTTTTCGTGGTCTGATATCTCCTGTACAAGTTGAATGATTTCATCTGTAATATTGTCGTTTTCCGTTGTCGCTTCAACTAGTGCTTTAGATTTATTTTGCTGTTGAATTGAAAGTCTAGAGTTCCTTTCTTGGGCTTCAAGTTGACTTTGCCTAGTCTTCTCATACTGTTCCCTTAGATATGCACTCCTCTGCCTGACTTCTTTATTGATTTTGAATAATTCTTCTTTTTCAGATCTCAGCTTGATATGTCCACGTCTGTTTGCACAAGTATGTACTAAATCATTTCCTGTACTTTTTTGAGTCTTTATAAGGTTTTGAGAAAAACTAAGAAAAAACACAAAAAAAATTGCCTGCCTGCAAAACATTTTGCTTTATATGATATCAATTTGTTCTGAATGTTGATCTTAAGCAATATTGTCTGAAACACAGTGTGGAAACTATTCAAACAACAACCTTCCTGTATTTATTTTTGTAAGTTTCACAAGTCATCTCCAATATTTTGTCAGCCAATGGACCAATACGAAAAGCCTACCCTATTGGTGTCAATCATATGCTGAGACACTCCCCAAATACCTAATTAGGAAATTTATAAGTTACGGTAGGTACATTTTAGTGTTTTCCTTTTCTCCATTTCAAGCTACAAAATGTACGCTATAGTATTCAGAATATTTAAAAAAAAAATTATACTAGAGGTATATTACAAAAATAGTCATTAATGGTTAGAGCATTCCTGGCTCCTAGTTCTACTGACATTAAATTTGATATGCGTTATCTTCTATGGAAATATGAATAAATGCATTATATTTTTTTCTATGGGAATTTAACACTCTGAAGACTATAAATTGGCCCTTTGAAGCATTTTCTGATCAATTCCCATGGTAAATTCTCGCAGCGCTTTTTAAAATTAATGTTGTTTTCATATTTCCATAAAACAAAAATAATATCATCAAAATGTTATCCAGTTGTTGAAATATCTTTCTTATCACATATTGTTTCTGAATCCTTCCTTGTAAGGTAGCAAAACAGGATAGCATTAATGAGTATACACGGCATACTATACAGCTCAAAAATATTAAAGAAAACCTATCAAAATCATATATCTTCTAAACCACAACTTTAACTGCAAAATCGTAGTTTTTCATCTCAATGTTTCTATTCATTATTTTTAATTAACTGCTGAAAGAAAAATAATTGAGCAAATTTTTGCATTTTTGATAAATGGTCAAAATTTGGTAAATGTTTGTATCTTTCAACAATGAACAGAAACATTGAGATATGACATTACGATTTTGAAGTTATAAACATGTTCTTAATTATTATTGTTTTGTATTTTGATATTTTACAAATTGAATGAGTTGATTCAAATTTTGTAAAAAAAGTGCGTTTTCATAACATGTCAATTTTTCATTTTTTTGTTTTAAGAAAACATTGATAATGATATTGACATATACACAATGAAATGCTGAAACCAAAAATATATACTTTAACTGGTCAAAAATGTGTATTGAAAGTAGCAAATGAGCTCCAAACTCAAATTGTTGGTATAAACAGATTTACTTTGTTTCGCTGCCAATAACAATAAACCAATAAGCAGGACCGTCTTAGTGAGACATAAATGAGATTCTTGTACAATTCAAAATCCGGGAATCGCATCAACGTATTAACAAAGAATTGCTTTGATTTTTGAAGGTATGGCCAAAGACATGTATAGAATACTGTCTTTTGTATGGCATGTTACATTTTTAAACCAAGGATGCAGATTTTTTTTTCATGACCTTGATAAGATACAGTTACAACATCAGGGTTATATATTTTACCTGTTCACATTTTTTGTTATATATGACATTATGAAGCTTCAGGGCGCTAGCTTTCATTATAATTACATGCATGCTTACACTCATAACGATCGGTCTCGATTCGTGATTTTGATGGGTAGAAATTTAACCATCAATTGGCAGACAGTTAAGGGGAAACTGCATTTGTTAAGTCCGGCGTTGGCCATGCGCACTAACTCATGATTATATCCTATAGACGGTTTTAGCAAGGACTTGTTCTCAACCAAAAATGTACCTAAAGAATGCCTACACAGATCATTAACGAGAGGATAAAGCACGCGACTACCATTTCAAAAGAACCCCGTTTTTTAAAAAGAAATAAAAATCACAATTTTGTTGGCGAAATATGCATGGTAATTTTGCTTCATAATGTCATAACTCGTGATTAAAATCCTTTACTTTCATTTCTTTATCTGCTAGCCGATCCGAAGTTTAATTTTTGTAACGTATAACTGTAAAGGAGGGAATAAGATGTGAGACTATATCATGTGTAAATAGGTCCGCATTGACTTGACTTCATATTGATTAACACTTATTGTGAGTGTCATGCCTCATGACCGATAATGACACTGTTCATGTGATATTGATAGCCATATTTAGCAGTCGGAGGGTCTAAAAGAGTATTTCGCATTATCATAAGGTGTGTTTTAGATCTCATTGCTTATTGGTTAATTGTTAACATTACTTTATCGTTTGATGATACAAGAACAATACTATAGTGTGTACAGAACTTGGAACAATATTTTACAATTATAACAAAGATGACTGGTTCGACAATATTGAACATCAAATTACAACTTATTCCATTATTTTCTATGTCACACATGTGACATGTCAGAAGCTCCATGACAAAACAGTAATCTTAAGGATTTGCAAATGTTTAGCCATTAGTTATTCAAATAAAAGGCAATTTATTTCTGAAGACTAATTGAAATCAATATTTCTAGAACTAAAATATTTGATATACCAATGCAGTTTAATCTAAACGTGTGTTTATTAAAAGATACATTCTGGCAAAAATCCATCTTTAATTCTATGTTTTATTAATAATAACATGTCAACCAAGTTGCTGGTGGAATTGAGCAAAAAAGTAAAAAGTGATGAATAGGAAAACGTGGGTAGTATTATTTCATTTAAGATAAGCATGAATACAATGGACAATCTAGAGCAAATATTGCCTTAGTCATATTTTGACGATTTTTGATAATGAGAAATTTTCTATGAACGATAACATTAGGATACACAAAAGTAAAATACATATATTATACTGATGCTATGTATTACATGAAAGGTGTTTTTGATGTTATGGGAGACTCAATTTTTGGTTTTATTAAATTCAATCCTCAAAATTACCCAGAAATCCGAGAAGAGGGATCAAATACCCTTATGATATCTAAACAGAAAGGTGGGCCATGATTATTGAATAGGATGGCATTTTTGCTACAAAAATGACTTAGACATTTTTTGCTCTAGATTGTCGAAGTGTATATCATTATCATTACATTATATTATGCTATGTATAATCAATGTTATTTCTGACAAATGATACCTGCGTCATAACTATGACCGCACCAGCGATAATTTCCTAGTTCGTAATGCCTACAATCAAAGATGCTCCTTTCATTTCCTACACAGTTTACGTGAGACAGCCATGTAGGTCCCTCTCCTTGTCCATAGAAAGCATGGGTCTTTGCTATACCATATCCTTGGAATCCCATTGATCTACAGGCAACTGTAGCATCTACATTTTGCCAACCATAATGACAAACAGTTCCCCATGTACCATTGACACTGACTTCTAATCTTCCCCAGGCATGGGTGCTATTGGACGCAGAAAAATTGGGGGCAAGTCTCACCTTCAGTTCTAAAACTATTAAAAGGAGAAATAGAATCTTTGTAATCATTTTTTTTGTCTGTAAGTAAGCATCACTTTATTCACAGTCTCATGATTTTTGAAACATAAACACAGTCATGAAGCCATGCACAAAGAAACCAAATGACTAAATTACTTAGACTATAAGAGACTATTTTAATGATTTTACTGAAACCACTTAAACAAAGAGTCGTACAAGTTGTTTTTCTTCTTGCAGAGACAGGGAGAGAGAGAGAAAGAGAGAGAGGTTTTTGTCTTCTTACAGTAACATGCAGCAGCTAGGGTATTGGTCCAAATTGAATTAAATGAGCACGTGGCATATTTATTTCGTTCTGGTAGAATTGTACTTGAGTTGGAACATCCTACTGTAACTGTGTCCAGATATGCATTATCTGTAAGGTTTCCCGACACAAGGTAAACGCCTTCTGGTAGAGTGAGGTCATCACAGGCGACCCCTTTAAAAATCAAGGTTATATTCATCAAGTCTCATGTATGCATTTATGTGTAATTAATTCATCTTTTAAAATCATAGAAAATGACATGATAATTGCTTTACATCCAGTTCTGCATTAACACATTAGCCCTACTCACCACACGCCAATTAACAACAATATTTCATACTTAAAAATAATGATCCTAGTGTTCATTCAGACATGCTATACCAAAATAATGTAAAGGACGTCATAGGTGGTAATAGTATTTTGAAAGGAATGATTCTAGACATTTGAAATCAGGTCAACTCGAGCTACACCCCTTTCCCTTCTGTACATCTATCCATACATCCTCCATCTGGATTGATACAATTTATTTATTGATGTTTTTAGTGTTACTTCATTTTAGAAAGGATTTGCATAAATAAAAACGCTTCTTTATACTTACTAACACACTCTACCAATGGATACCTCCACAAACCATCAGCACGGCAAACTGCTGTCTTGCGCTGTAGGAATGTACTTGTGTTGTAACAATCGACACTAACTGAGTCACCAACAATATTCCCTGTCAGTTTCCCAGATGTAAGGTATACTCCTTCAGGTAGTGTGAGGTCGTCACAGGTTATCACTGAAAACATTTAAATGAACTCAATCCTTTTTGATCAAAACGAGATGCCTATATTCGTTGAATGGAATTTATTTACTTGAGGATAATATATTTCTTTATTACCATTTTAACAGTATACCCATGCATTCTATTTTCTCATATAATTTTCTAATAAAAGGAATCCATATTTTGCCCCATCTATGTGTCCTTGGGAAAGATACTTAGTCCCAATTTCCTTTCATCGCCGAGGAAACTATAATTGGGTACCAGAAAATTCTTGGAATGTAACCTGCAATAGACTAGCATCCTGTTCAGAGGGAGTGAAGGCTCTCAATCGCTTGTGCTTGAAACAGGGAATAAGCACTGGCTAGATGGACCTTAATGGCTCGAGTATGGCTAAACCCATCCAGAATTTAAATTCCCGAAATGACAAATGACATCATAACGAGACGATATTATCATGTTTGTAAATCAATTTATAAATTTTCATATATGAAGCCATATAGTCAGACTGTCACATTCATTGGCCTGTTAGTGACACTTGGTGTGTAATAGGAGATTGGTATACTGTTTGTAGGCTGTAACTTCGATCCGCAATGTCTGTGAAAGTTTGTTTTGACCGACACCCCCCGTTCCTTCTTACAGCCTCCCCCCCCCTCCCTCGCGATGATTTGAAATTTCATTTTTGTGCAGTCTTATTGCATACGTTTAAACAAAGACTGAATTCCTTGGTAGTTGAAAGTAGACAGAATTCCCTGGGAATTAAAAAGGGACAGAAATCCTTGGGAATTGAATGAAGAAGACTGCATTTCTTGGTAGTTGAAAGACGACAGAACTCCCTTGAAATTAGAAGCAGACAGAAATCCTTGGAAATCAAGTAAAGACACATTAACAAAAACTTAGAGTAATACTTACTGACACATTCAACAAGTGGATATCGCCATCTGCCATTACTCTCGCAATAAGTATACTTATACTGTAAGTATGTGTTTTGATTGTAACAATCAAAATAAACGTATTCACCATAGTGATTTCCAGACAGTCTCCCAGATGTAAGGTAAACCCCTTCTGGTAATGTCAGGTCATCACAGGATATTTCTGTAAAAATAACAATATTGTTGAATTAAATATATGAGATCAGTTCAATAAAGTAAAAAAATATTGTAAGTAATATAATTTGTGACTCTACATATTTCTTTTTTATATAATTTATTAAAACAAAACATCAAAATCACTAATAAGTCTAACACCTACGATGACATCCTGATACCAATGGATTCCATTGACCATTTTCTTGACAAAGGAAAGCCCTGTATTTATCGGTATAGCCTGTCTCATTAAATGCATATCCACTTCGACATTCCCATGCCACAATGTCTCTATATTGATTCCCAAATAGCTTTCCCAGTCTGAGATAGCCGTTAAAAAAAGGTGTTCTGTCATTGCATACAGCATCTAGAAGTAAAATGCAGTTTTTTGATTGTGAAATATGAACAAACCCCCAAACTATTGAAGAATGTAGAAGCTCTTTACTAATTTGGACCTGAAGCCAGACATTCTTGATACGCACATAGCACACATGAAAACCCACTTTTACATGTTTAACTCTCGACCAATATTTTACTTTTTCACAAGCTTTTTTCCCCACAATGTTTTTTTATATGTGCTCAATTTTGTTGATAACCATAACAGAAAACAAATATATATGCATCATCTAACATATTTTGCAAATAATCAAGATCTGCATTTATAAAAAAATGACATTTTACAAGAAATAATTTAATCATCATTGTTTGACAATATTCGAAAGTTATAGTAAAACATTCAATAGAAAATGAATGAGATCATAAAATACATTCTGTGGTTGGGGAGGGAGTCAGATTAAACTTGATCAAGGATCAGGCATACACCAATGGCATGGGTACGAATCCCGCTCGAGGCAAATTCTTTCTGGCTAAAAGTTGAACTCTGCTCTGTTATATGTGTATCAGAAATATCTGACTTGTTTCCCTATCCAGCGGAAAGGGTGTAAAATGTGGACCTGTGTCATGGATTCTATCCCCATGGTAAATGAAAGAACACAGGTGACAATGGCCGAAAAGAAGTCGTTATCTGTCTAAAAAAAAAGACAAAAAAGACAAAAAAAGAAAAGTCTAAGGGAGCACACCTTGAGAGAAAAGCAAGCTGAAGTCGGAAGTACTGGGCCGATGTTATAACCATGGATGCTAAACCACAGTACTACGCATATACACTATAAAGTGAACGCAAAGAAGAAGAAGAAAAGACACTCAAATATTGCTCAAGTGCAAGCTACAGCGGTTTAAAGATAAAGTATGGACAAAAAGCATTGAATTCTGATTCATTGCTAAATGCTGGGATAACAACCAGGGAAGCTGCTGACATCATGAATATTTATTGAATTGCAAAAAATACCTCAAAAACATTTTATGGCATAATTCACTCTAGAGACAAGGGGTAAAATAAAAAAAATAAAAAAATTGTTATTATCCTTGATCCAAAGAATGTTCTGGTAGGCCTTGTGCTCTCTTCATGTATTTCTTTTGGGAATGCCACATCAAAAACATAGACCAATTTATTCATATCTGAAGGATTCATATAATTCTAGGAATTAATCATTTTTTTCAACCTTAAATACATAGAACTTTTACTAGATGTCTTAAATATGAAATATAGACGCATTCAGAATAACCCTGTTTACTTGACATGAAAATATTCAAATATGTGTTTATAATTTTGTTTAATATAATTTCAGCCTCAAATTAATATACTGAACATGAGCAATGTAGTTCACTCACCTATGAACCAATGTCTATCCCAGTTGACTATAATACTTAGCTATGAAGACAACTTATTTATAAAGTTAAATAAAGTAGCTTTAGTTTTTATAACTGTATATAGGTCCAATTACAAATTTGAAATAGGGGTCAGATTGTAACTGTTTATTTATCCAGCCCTGCCCACTGAATGATAATTATAACTAAAAATTTTACATTGTGTCTTTGGGAAAGAACTCTGATATACTCCCTATGAACGATTCATAGAATAATTAATCAAGGGATTCCACAACTTTAGGGGAAATCCCTATAATTATATTATGTACCAACAACTTTTTGGGTATACACAAGTGGTCGAATATTTTCATAATAGTGAAACTCAAAGGGGTTAGTGCTTGTCACTAAAAGGTTTAGTACACTTCAAAACTAAGAAGTTACTTAAAAGTTTAAAACAATCTTGTAGTTATGGAATTTTCTACATTTCATTCAATTAATATATGAAATGTTCCCTCTTTCTTCGATAAATTAACAGAGCAAGTTGAATACCACTTTTATCATAATTGTTAAGGTTTAATTTGATGCAAGTACATCTGTGCAATATAATCTAATAAATACATAACTTGAACTTTTTTGTATGTGCTTTTTTGAAATATCGATGTCATAGCTTTCGAACTCCTCTCGAGTTTTTGATATTGTACAAAAACAACAACAAATATTTATACAGAGAGTAATGAATACAAATACAAAATTATAATGTCAGTGACGTGAACAAGAACTCGAGAGGAGTTATTGTTATTTATTTACTATCAAGGTTTGTTTAATTGTACCGTAATTCCCTCTCCACGCTTCTTCCTTTTATTTTATTGACAGTGTTAAGAAAGAGTGCCACTCCCTTTCCACAAACACAGCATGAATTTCTGTGCATAAATGAGACAAGTAGTAGCTTACCTGAAACACACATCTCTGTTACTACATGTGCTTCTGTTATGTTGGTAATTTCTTCTTGTAGAATGTCCTTCTCCTGTTCCAAGACAGCATTTCTGAGTTTTAGGTTGTCAGCTTTTTGTTTCAAGCCAGTTTGGTTGTTCTGAAGTATTGACAGTCGTTCTTCATGTTGAAGTTTTAAAGCTTTCTTTTCAGCAGTATCAGACGTAATTCTTTGCAGTTCTGTTAACAGGTTGGAGTTGTTTGAACTGATTTTGTCATTCTGAATTGTCAATTTCAAGATTTGTATTGTGACATCTTTCTCCCCATATTCCAAATGTTCATTTCCACTTTCAATTGCCTCATTTTGTCGGATGATTGCTGCAATTTCAGATTTTAGATCTTCATTTTCCGACCATTTATCACATGTTTGTTGCATTAAGTCTTCCCCTACAGTTGGTTGTGCTTTTATGGGTCTGAATAAAAGGCACAAAAGCAAAATTCCTTTGAAAATTGCCATTGTCATCAGCATATTAAGTCAAAAATGTCTACAGAAAATGTTTACTTTTGTCTTCACCTACTCAAGACAAAATAGGAAATAACATGTGTTGACCTTATATATATTTCCTGTTTAGCTTGATGGCTTTGTACCAATCCATTTTAGTAAATTGATAAACATCAATTTTACTTTGACAGAACCCCACAGGATAGATATAGATCTGGAATCTGTTTCTATCTACTTTTTTAAGAACAATTATTTGTTTATCCCTATATACAATAACTGATTGAGATGTTTTAAAAAAAAAAATTTAATATACCTCTAATAATTATTCAATTCAGAAATTTCAATTTTGACAAAACTGGGATTTTTGTCACGCATTGGCATCTCTGTCACCATGAGAATTTCTGATATAAGTAGTTTAGTCCAATGAGCTATATACATGTACACATATCTTGAAGTTCCATATGATTTACAACATAATAATTAAAATTTTGTTGGTGAGATCATTGTTAGATCACCACCTAGAGTTTAAGTAAACTGTGAAGTTTTTGCAGTACCAGGGCTTTTCCAATATGTAAAAAAGTGGTTTCCAGGGACATCATTATTTTTATTAAGTCTAAAGGATATTTTCAAAAGTCCTATATTGACAATTTTATAACACATTGTATCTAAGCCATCTGCTGCTCAAATTACTGCCACATCTCAAACAATAGGTGATAGCAGTGAGAATTATATCACCTTATAAGTTATAGTGCATAGTGACATATCTCTAACTTCAGGGTAAATTTTCATTTGAAAATATTACCAAAAATACTCTACACCAATTAGACTACAAGCACTCGACCTTTAATGTTGATGCAATGGGAAGGAGCAACATGTTGTGTCACACAATAAGACATGGTTTAGAGTTTCAGAGAAGGTTGCTTTATTTCTTGATAAGTTCTTACAAATGTATAAGGTCAAATTCCCATGGAATGTTGACTAACAAAAGTTCCAAGCTATTAGTAGTTCAATCTTCTTCACAGGTCATCTGCGAGTTCTGTGAGGATCCGTTGTGCAACCTCAAAGATGAGGTTTATATACTCATCACATAATATAATGCATTACATCATGGGGTATAGTTCTTGACCCTTGATTGGT
>JAVSBT010231862.1:0-12982 GCA_033118115.1 Pharyngocirrus eroticus | reverse complement strand
GCACTCAATGACCCTTCTTCACATACGTCCCCAAACAACTCTTTCAGACATTTTTCACTATCTTTCAAACTTTTATGCTTGACCATATACCTTGTTGCAGACATTTTGATTTTTCCTTTATGTTGCAGGCACTTTTCTAATTCTTTGATGTATTTTTCAAAATTGTCAAGAATTTCAGAATCAGACCCGAATTGATCTAAAATGTCCACATATTTTCCTACATTTTCAAATTGTTTAATTTTATTCATTTCTTCCCCAAGAATTTCTTCCACATTTCTGCTTTGTTTTCTGCTACAGTTTTCCATTTTCTTCACATTTTCATCCACAATTTCATCAATGGCTTTCTTCATGTCTTGCCCCCATTTTCTGAAGTCTGCAATCCAGCTGTTGCATTTTTCTTGTATATCTTGTAAAGTTGCCTCAAGGTCCTGGATATTTTCATTTACTGTATCTTTTGACGAATTAATTTCTTCTGTTTTATTTTTCAGTTTTTCTTTATATTCTTCGGCTGCTTCTTTGATAGTAACTTTATCATGATCAACGTGTTTCATTGCTACACAATGTAAACACAGCGATTCTTTGCAATTTTTACAATAAATTGTGAGAAATTGTTGATTGTTTTCAGAGAAATGTTCTCTGCAAGGTATATTTTTTGTTGTTATAATTTTGGAAAGAATTTCTTTTGTCTTGAATTCTTCATGTTTTATCAGTACGTGGTTATTACCCAACAGGTGGCGCTTTGAGTCCTTTGTACAGATGTGATTGTGACAGGTAGTACAGAAATGTGTACTTGGAGTTGATTCACCGACTGCAGTACACATACTACATTCAGGATATTCATTGCAGACTAAATCACTGATATCTTTCGCTGTTGATTGAACTGTTTCCATTGATTGCGAGGAGCTAGCCATCTTCTGAAACAAAATGAAAGATTTCGTATTTCAATTTTAGTTCACACCCCATAATGCTAAGAGATGTTAAAGTGGCGAAACAGGTTCAACTATGTTACCACAATTTGAGTTTGGAGCTCATTTGCTGCTTTCAGTACTCATTTTTGACCAGATAAATTATATATTTTTGGTTTCAGCACTTCATTGTGTACCCGTCTGTATCAATGAAAGGTCAATTTCCCTTATACAAAATATTAAAAAAATGATTTTTTTTTTTTTTTACAAAATTTGAATCTGCTCCTTAATTTTTTTAAATATCAGAATGCAAAAACAATCTTAATTAAGAGCATCTTTATAGCTTCAAAATTGTGTTTTGATATCTAAATGTTGCTGTTCATTGTTTTTTGATTAGCTGCAGAAAGATACAAAAATTGACTAAATGTTGACCATTTATCAAAAATGCCAAAATTTGGTCAATTATTTTTTCTTTCACCAGCTAATAAAAAACAATGAACATCAACATTTAGATATCAAAACACGATTTTGAAGCTATGAACATGCTCTTAATTTAGATTGCTTTTGTATTTTGATATTTAAAAAATTGAAGGAGTTGATTCAATTTTTGTGAGAAATTTGTGATTTTTGGATTTTTTTAGGAAAAGAAATAATATAATTAGTTCGATTTTTTCTTCAGGTAATTGCTCAAGAAAAAAGTTGTGGTTCTGAAAATGTATCATTTGGATAAGTTTTCTCCAACACTTCAGGGCTGCAAACTCAATATCGCAAAACTGTTAACGTTAATATTACCAAACAAGTTTTATATTGTGTGTAATCATTCTTTATTTGTACATAAGACAATTTACAGAGAATGTGAGAGTGGAGATCTAATAATGAATTTAGCCCAGTTTCACAAAACCTTTGATCCGCCCATGTATCCCATGTCAATCAATTGAAACACTCATCTAATGTTTACATTTAATCATCATCCATAACAGCTAATTTTATGGCTATGGGTTGCCAGGCCTGGTGGCTCATATGGATCTGAATACTTAGCCTACATCTAATTTCTAAAACGATTGATACTTGCACATGGTTTGGCAGCAGCACGTTGCTGGCTTTACTGCATGATTGTGTTCATGCGGGATAAGCGTGAGGGTTAATAAACATATTTACACTATGGTGCAAATGTACTTGTTCTTATCATCCGTTTTCCAGATTTTATCCAATTTCACTTCCCATTTTACAACCCGTTTGGGGGAAGAGGCGGATCTATGGGGTGTAAGGGGTTATCCTTTAAAAGTCAATATACATTGTGTGCTCCTATTCCATTTTTCTGTTTTATTCTGGGCATGGTTCTCCCCAAAAAGGCATACCAATTTCCTAACCAACCTGACTTGGTATTCACCTACTGTATGTAAATGTTTCTATAATTTTATGAAACTGTATGCTCTACATCATACATACAGTCATACATGTAATAAATAGGCTATATACGATTGTCAACATCATATATGTGGACAACTTTGTAGGCTGTAGATAGATTGACAATTTGACACCAGCTGCAACACTCGACATGTTTGAAAATAAATCAAATATCAATAAGTTGCAATACATAAGCAGGTAGACATTATTCTCACTGATTTGAAAGGTTAATTCTTACCTGGATGTCCGATAATGACCAAGCAGGTTTAATATGATTCACTTCAGGAAGTTTGGTCCAATCAGCAAGTTTATGAGAACATTTATGACATCTTGATTTTCAGTCTCTACCTAGTGGTAGACCTTATTCTGAAACAAAATGAATAGTTAAATTATCATGATAATGATATTAAATGATGAAATGCCCATAAAAAGTGTTAGAATATTTATTCGCAGCAACGTATCATCATGCATTTTTTTTGGTGGGCTGTAAAGTCTACATCATTCTTTTTAGCTCTAGTCTGCTCTACAGGGTAACTTTGGATCTTCATATCTCTATCTTCCTTTCCTAAAATCCTTATAAAGTTATAATTATTTGATTTTCCCTACATCAAATTTTGAATGATCACTGTCAGACTTGAGGTTCATATGTTATGCAGCTGGTAGATTTTTGAATAGACAAGAAACAAAATTGTAAATACCTGTCTCCAATCTGGGTCTTCTCCACCAAATGTAAGAGTCAACTTAACAAAGAAACAAGTCACCTTTTCTTTCTTGTAGTGGGATCTTGACTGTAGGGGTAGTTCACAAAGTTGCTCTCTTACTTACTTACTTAGGCCCTTTCACCCCTTGAGGAGCATAGGCCATTAACAATTGATCTCCAACGCACTCGATTTTGGGCTGCTTTCTCTAGTTCGCTCCAGGTGTATCCACTTTTCTTAGCTTGCAATTCTGAGTCTTTCCTCCATGTGTTCTTTGGCCTTCCTCTCTTCCTGCTTCCTTGGGGGTTCCATTTCAGGGCCTGCCTTGTAATGTTGAAAGTTGCTCTCGACTAAAGTCTTTTGATGCAGCCTCAGCCTCAGCTTTCAGCTCTTTTTACTCACTGACTAGGAATGGCTGAAGCTGCTTATATATAATTATATATACATGTACGTTGAGTATGGGATTTCAGACTCCTTTCTTTGTAAAATTGTTTGGGAGTGATTGTAAGAGTATAATCAGTGTAAGAATGTATATGCATTACAAAACACCATAGGCATAAGTATAAATATAAATAGTAGACCAGAGTAGTCAGTTTCTATTTTAAGATCACAGTACATGTATCGCTCTTTTGATAATCTCCAAAGAAAATACATGGCTGTAGATACACAGGTTTGTATACAAACAAACATCTAAAATTCCTGCAAGGAAGATCAAGGGCATACATTGTAAACAAATCAATAATATCATGAGATTAGTTGTAAAGTTAACTTTGTTGATTTATGTGGGGATATCATTGCTCTTCACCATTTAAGACAACAATATCATTATTAAATGATTATAATAGATAAGTTATGACCAGCACTGAGTTTGTGTATTTTTTGGGACTGAAAGAAACAAGATGCTTAAATTGATTTAACAATCTAGAATCTTTCTAATGATCATGCTGTTGTGTTTTTTCCGATCACTTTATAATTATATGATAATGTGATCATCACTGAATAGACAGACAAAACTTCAAAAAAGGGCAAGGCTAATGAAAATAGTAGGAATTGATATATTTCAAGTTCAACACCACACGTGCCAATGAGACCGCTGTATGTATATCCACTTTGTTTCATATAACTTTAAATGTCCCAACAAATGGAATTGGATGCAAGCATTCTACAAACAATGTAAAAAGCCAAAATGTAAATCAGTTTGTTACCAAGGGTCTTTGAAAAAATAAAGAGAAAAGATCATTGTGTTAGTGATTTTGTTTATTGCTTATGATTTCCTTCCACCCCTCTTTTTACAAAACAAATCTGTCCTCTTGAACAATACAAATAACAAATGAGGAACATCAACCCATATTGAAAACTTGTTTTATTTACATAGTGTTTTCAAAGTATCCAAAGAATTACTGCCATGTTTATCTGCAGTTCTGTAATTAGTGTCGATACTGTACACCAGATGTCTTTACCGTATAAGAGTACTTCAAAATCCATTAATCTCCCAAGTTAAACCACCACACAGTTTAGACTAACCAACCACCTATTTAGATAACCCATGATTTTCAACCTTTTAGTATATAAAAGTCACATTTACCACCAGGGCATTTTGCTAGCCCCTCTCCTTTTCTAATAAAAGTAAAAATAATGTAACATTGTGTTGTTGCCTCATAAAAATATGTACTGAAAATAGGAATCATAATCCATGCTACTTCTAATACAGCCAGAAAAAATACACTGAAAAAAATAACTAACTGGATTAATCAAAATAACTAGTTTGGTAAATTGATGTCTCTAATTCCTCAACCTGTTCGACATGTAACTAGCCAAGTTAGTCATTTTATTTTCAATCTACTTAGATATAGATAGTAGCGCTTAATGATAAACAATTACATTAATAGTATTTTTTTTTACAAGTATAATAAAATTCCTATCATTACTTTTCATTTATTTGTGATTTACCTTTTCTAAAAGTACCTTTTATTTACAAGAAAGTCAATATTTATTCATACTAAAGTCTGTCATCACTAGATACAGAATATAACTTTTATATGGTTAAAAACTGCTCTTTCTGAGAAGTGCTTTTGATTACATATTATGACATATACATAATGGAAATTTGACATAGCTAATACATTAGCAATTACAAACTTCAGATAGTAACAACAATACAACGTCAGATGACCTTTCATGGGACCAAGCCCTCTAGGAGAGATCGAAACGTTTTAAGGTGAGAAGTTTTCCTCAAACTTTAGTTCCATGAAAAATAATTTACCTTGTCATGGATCTAAGAACCATTATTATTTTTGCTAATAGAAACTTCATGTATGACTCAATCTTTTAGCTTTAAAAGGTGAGCAAAGGATATATACAAAACTGAAAGAGAAATGCTATTCAAGGGATAGAAATACATTTGTTTCAGTACTAATTGATTTTGTTTAATGTTTGCAATCAAATTGTTATTTTTGAGGGAGGAAAAATCTAAGGAAAATGTGATTTTCATGGAGTTAATTAAATATAAGTAGGTTAATTATATCTTCTTCAAAACAAAAGTCTCAGGTTTGTTTATTTTATTTTGTTGAAAGTATTTATTTTTTACAAGACATCATGAAGTAGTCTATCCAGGATATGTTTCATATCATACCATACTACATTATCTGAAGATTTGACAATGTCTGGTTTTGTACATGAATGGGGTATATGGGTGATACATCTTATTCTATTGATTTGTATTTGCACTGAATAGTACAGATTGTGCAGTCCCGTTGAGTGATGACCAATATATCATTTACAAAAGTGGCTGCCATTGGATACGTAATTTTTTCCCGGATGTTTACAAAAGAAATGAATTGACCTTGAGGACTGATGTAATGGATTCTGTTATTGTTATTGTCTGCAATAAAGCAGTTGTCAAGGTTGTCCACACATACTCCATGAGGACATATTAGCTCTCCCACACCTGACCCATACTTTCCATACTCCCACATGAGTTGACCCGAAGGAGAAAACTTACTCACTTTATTATACGACTGATCAGACACAATACATTCATGCTTTGATGTCACACACAGGTATGGAGAGTAACAGAACTGGCCAATGATGAAGGGTGTGGCTGTACCCTCACTGCTTGGACATTTGTACACTGTGCCTGTCTCCTTTGAGCATATGTACATGTCTCCATTATTTCTATCAATTCCTAATCCTAAATCGCGTGTCTTACCTTTTTCTATTTCCGGTAGTCCCACTCTCCTTTTCACCCTCCCATTTTCATCCATCACTAAAACCTCCCTCAATTCATTGTCAGTGACATAAATCTCCCCATTAAAGACTTCTACATCCATAGCATTCCTCAACTCTCTACAATTAATCTTACCTTTCACATCCCCATTCATTCCATACAACTCCACATTCTTACCTCCTACAACTAGGACATTCCCATTCATTGTAGTCACACCATTGCGACACCCTGCATTCCATGAAGCCTTTACATCACATGCACTCAGTGACCCTGCTTCATACACCTCCCCAAACAACTCTTTCAGACATTTTTCACTATCTTTTAGACTTTTATGCTTGACCACATACTTTGTTGCAGACATTTTGATTTTTTCTTCCTGTTGCAGGCACTTTTCCAAATCTTTGATGTATTTTTCAAAATTATCAAGAATTTCAGAATCAGATCCATATTGATCTAAAATGTCCATGTATTGTGCTGCATTTCCAAATTGTTTGATTTGATTTTTTTCTTTCTTCAGAACTTCTTCCACATTTCTTCTTTGCCTCCTGTTGCTGTTTTCCATTTTCTTCACAGTTTCATCCACAATTTCATCGATGGCGTTCTTCGTGTCTTGACCCCATTTCCTGAAGTCTGCAATCCAATTGTTGCATTTTTCTTGTATATCTTGTAAGGTTTCCTCAAGGTCCCGGATATTTTCTTTCACTGTAGCTTTTGCCATGTTGATTTCTGCTGCTTTATTTTTCAGTGTTTGTTTATATTCTTTGGCTGCTTCTTTTATAGTAACTTTAGCATGTCCAATGTGTTTCAATGTAATACAATGTGAACATGCAGATACTCTACATTTTTTACAATGAAATCGAAGAAATTGTTGATCATTTTCAGAGAAATGTTTTCTGCATGGTATGTTTTTCGATTTTAGTATCTTTGATAGAACTTCTCCCGATTTCAATTCTTTATGTTTTACAAGTAAATGGTTATTACCCAACAGGTGGCGCTTTGAGTCCTTTGTACAGATGTGATTGTGACAGGTAGTACAGAAATGTGTACTTGGAGTTGATTCATCGACTGCAGTACACATACTACATTCAGGATATTCATTGGAGACTAAATCACTGATATCTTTGACTGTTGATTGTAGTGTTTCCAGAGGAAAGCCCTCAATTCCATGTTTTGGTTTGGTACAGCTGGCATCACACCCAGGACATTGGAAGTCAGATCCATCTCTCACATTCACCAGATGGCATTGGAGGCATGGTTTGCATCCTAAGTGGAAGCATCCAAGTCTCATCAGTTGTAGATCACTCCCTCTACCACACCATACACACTTGATGATATTGATGATGTCAAGAGGCTCATTTGGGGGTTGAGGAAGTGCACTAGCCATTGCCTGAAAAAATGAAAGGTATATGCACTTGGTTTATTTCCCATAGGTGGTTGTAGAAAACAAATGCCCCACCCCTTTTAGCCCACAATGCAATGTGCAACAATCATCATATCATAGTTCAAAAGTTATTCTGCAACACTATCTGAGGGACAAAAGCATTTTAGGTCAGATTTAGAAATATCACAGTGTGGTTGAAGGCTCTTGGTAAGAGAAAAATATGGCTAATTGACTATAGTTGAAAATATTGTATTATATAATCTTTTTTAAATTTGAATTTCTTTATATAGAAAGTAGCTTAATCAACTTAAAGTTGCTATTTCCTCTTGGATCCCTGTTCCATATGAGAAATCAGAAGTCTTCAAAGACCTCTTCAAAGTATCACAAAGTCACCCTCTACACTATATAGGCCTATCATGGAATTTGCTAAAGAAGGTGGGGGACAATTTTGACAACATATTTTTCAATCAGGGGTGGGTGGTGGGTGGCGGGTGGTGTGTTGATGTTCATATAATTTGCTTCCCAGTTTTTATCCAATAACATCCCATATTGATACAATGATATAAACCGTTCCAGTGGAGATGGGTGTGGCCTCTGAGTATTAGGTATCATCTTGACTTCTGAGAAAGCAATATCCATTGTGTGGTCCATACCTTTTTTTTCGTTAAATAAATAAGGAAAATCGTAATACTAAAGAGGGAGCCTCTATGACTATGCAGCCTCACCTAGAATCCGCCTATTTGTATTTTCTATGATTGTACGAAATTATATACTCATTTACTACGTGCGTGTATAGTACCTATCTATTAGTGTAAACATCGAATACATTAGACAACCTTGTACTGAACTTAGATAGACAGTTTGACACCTGCTACAACACTCGACAAGTTTGAAAACGAATAAAATATAAGTAAATTGTCATAGGAAAACAGGGAGAATCTTATTTCTCACTACATGTAATTAAAAACGTTAGTTCTTACCTGGATGTCTGACTATCATTTACTTCAGAAAGTTTGATCCAACCAGGAAGTTTGTGAAGAAAGGTATGATGTCCTGATTCTCCACCTAGTGGTATATATGTTAGTAAATCAAGGTTGTCTGTGTTCATGCATGATGGCAGCACTATTGTCGGAAGTTTTATTTTCGTTTATGTTTTTATCTCAAATGAAACAGCTTGCCCATAGATGTAAGACAGTACCCAGCCTGTCTCGTTCACAAACCCTTTGCTCATGTAGTCATATCAATAGTGTCATCTGTAGGATGCTTGAGTTCTTTTTTTGTTTTACAGATTTTTCAATGGCCAGTATAATGCCTTTATTTTCGCTTATCAAAGCAATAAGACGACCAGACTACCCTATTTTGCGGACATTTTTAATGCATCTATTAAGAATAAATAATGATCTAACTTTCATGGGAGTATTTGATTTCGTCGATGGAGTTCATACATAAATAATCATATTGCCATTCTTACCGCATGGTAGTGAAATAAATACCAAAAAACTTACGTCTGCCAGACATATAGAAAAATGGTGAGAACACAGTAATAAAACTTGACTATATAGCATGAACATATTTTATTCAGTTTACTAGCATTAAATGTAAATCAAATAGATTTCTTTTGTGTCAATGTATTTCCAAAAAGAATGTTTAAATTGTACACTCCCTTTCTTAAAGAAAAAATAATACCAAGAAAAAAATCTTCAAAAATATAGCATCCCCCCCCCACCCCCCCACCATTATAATTGCTCGGATGAGTAATAGTAATAGCATAGAAATTGAATCAATGCAGCAAAATTGAAAATAATATTCCCGTTCCACCAGATAATGCCTAATGAATTCTTTTTGTAGTTGTGAAGCAAAACGGGAAACAGACAAAAATCTACAGGAATTGAAGTCATTCAAAGAAATAACAATGACTTTAACAAGCAAACATTATCATATTCCATAAAACAAAACAATAAACAGAAACGGCATTAAAGTAAGAAAAGAAATATAATTATGACTGTTATACTGTTGTTAATTTTCGTGATTCACTAATTGTACTGTGAATTAAAACGAAATCTAATGAAAGATATAAGCTTATTTTCTAGGTATACTGACACGCCACCTGTTAGCAAATCTATAATGAAATGATTTCCATTTTCCTTTTTTTTAAATCAAAATTCAAAGCAAAATTGTTTATACATGTACCTACTGTAGAGTAACACAAGACAAACAATTGATAAATCAATTATAAAATTGTATTTATTTATTATTATGAATTTGAAATATACATAAAATGTAATTTTTTTGAAATAGGTGTAACAATGTGAGTGATATACATAGTAGATATGATAAAACAAATTACACAATCATAAGACAATGTCTGGTAAATGTTTGAAGTGTTCATCACATTATCATCAATGTAAATTATGGTAAGAGACGTACATGTCCGAACAAAATTGTTCCTGTTTTTGCACTATATCCCAAATGAACCAATCAAAACAAGTCTAGATAAGGCTTGCATGTGGATTTCGGTCATTTTTTTTTCATTTTCAATTTTTAAATATTTTCTTGATCTGGTTTCTTTTGTCCCTAAATGATTAACATCCTTTCTGCTCACTTTCGAACACAAGAGAACGTACTTGAATTTGAACCTTTGCTTCTTTGATGACAGTCGGTAGTACGTTGGACATAGTATTCTTCTTTTCTATTGCAGGCATGCTGGGAGTTTTGCTCAAATCACTTCAAATGAAATCAGGTTTTTTCCAATACACGTTTGGATTTTTAAGGACATTGTGCGATTGGTCAGTTGTGATGACAAGCATTGACTTTCAAATATGATTGTTCAACCATAAAGACATGTATCATATTTCATCGGTGAATAAAAGAAAGAACATACCATATTTGCAAAAAAAACACTCTAAATTGTGAAGTATTCTATACATGATATTTTCTCTTTCATGATATTTTTTTTTTCTTCAAAAAATGTATCACTTTTAATTAACACACAACTCTGAATCTATGATATACATTTATTAAACATTTTGATATACCTTGATAACATGCAAAAAATAACATACCATATTTATAAAAAAAGTTAAGTTCTGAAGTACTCTACATGATATTTTTCCTTTCAATATAGTGTTTAATCAAAAAAAATATGTATCATTTTCATTAACCCACCGCTTCTGAATCTATGATATACATATATCTAACATTATTTTGATATACCCTGATAACGTGCAAAATTTATACGTAGTCATTAAGATATAAAATCATAAATAATCTGTAGCGTGGAACTTGATGTCCAATATGACCCCAAATCGGAAAAAATGAAGCAACAAGAGTGCATGAGAGGCTGTTCAGAAAGGTAAGATTATATCATATCATATAATTCAGACATATTTATGTCTTTTCAAGGTTTAATTAAAACACAGTGACGTTTGGAAATTTATTGTCAGATGACTTTTCTACAAGATGATAATCATATTGATATTTATAGCTGTACTTGCTACATTAACCAATATTTATACACACTTAAACTTTCATCACGAATTCTTATTATATTTGATTATGATAGTACTAAATAAAAAAGGAGTGTCATTTTAAAGCCACTTCATCCCTAACTACTATATAGTGGTCATGTGGCAAGATGGAATTTATATGTTGTTATTAATTGCTATGCTCCTTACATAATTATACATGTACCTACATTTCATACACACTTTCATTACAAATTCTTAGTATACTAAATTAAAAATGAGTGGCATTTTATGGCCACTTTTATATCCCTAATTATCATATAACGTGTCTTGTGACAAGATGAAAATCATATATTATTATCAATTGCTATCCGTGTATAACATTAACTAATATCTATACACACTACCAAGACAGATTCTTAGTATACAAAGTTAAAAAGGAATGTCATTTTAAACCCTCTTTATCCCTATTTATCATATTCCGTGTCTTGTGACAAGATGAACATTATATATTTTTACTGATTGCTTTACTCATTACATCAACCAATATTTATACACATTTTCATTACGAATTCTTAGTATACTAAATTAAAAAGGAGTGTCATTTTTAAGCCACTGTATCCCTAATTATTAGTTTTACACATTGTGTCTGATGTAAACCATTTCTATCTCAGGTGGTCAATGTAAATTTTAGACCCAAGACAGTTTTATTTGTTTATTTAGGCTTCCACTTGTAAGATCATATTTTCCCCGTACATTCTATTCTCTGAGGGCTTCCATGGTGTAGTGGTCAGGGTGGTCAGGGTAGCTGATCATCAATCCAGCGTCCAGGGTTCAAACCCCGGGCAAGAAAATGATTTTTTCATGGCTCTCAAGTTCAGTGAACCAAAACTGGCTAAAATAAAGGCTTTGGGGAGGACCACATTGGAAATAAGTCTCAGTATGTGCTATAATATCATTCACCAAAGAAAACAAACAAACTATTTAAGGTATTAAATTACAATCTGATAATGAGACACCATACATTTTTTAAAAAAAGTTATCAAGCGTTTATGATAAAATTGATTTAGAGTAGTCAAGTAAGTCATCTTTAATTTCTTATGGACAATTTATTCTATACATCATATGATCCAGAACAAACAAATTTAGGCATTAAATAACAGTCTGATAAGTAGACACAATAGAAAACATAGTAATTATCACAGCAAGGTAATTAATCAGCCTTTTGTATTAAAATATATTCAGTACCAAAATCAGTGTTACTTCTTTCACTATCATAAGGATGTTTTCCCCACAACACTTGTTTTAATGAAAAGAATAAACCACCCTCCATAATGTATATATTTTCTTTAACTTCATTGTATATATTCTCTCACTTTTGTAAATACTCTCTATAGGTCCCTATGAAAATTAACATTGCATGTTTTAAAGGTTTTACTCTCGTATCAGAAAATAAAGCTTTTATTATTTAATATTATCATAAAATCCGTCACATTTTCTCGTATTCTAAAAAACCTTTATACATGATTGCCTGAGACTAAAAAAATGATTGGCTTCAGTATAGAGCAGGGCATGCAATATTCTACCCATACTAATGGGAATTTAAAACAAATTGTATTTTTACAGTAATTTATCGAGTCTACACATATCATAGAGAAATAAGAACCAATTCACAATAAGTCAATATGTCATAAAAGTAAGATGCTGTTTTAAATAAAGTGAGACAAAACAACATTGGGAGCGATTAAGCTATTGACGCTTATGTAGCAAAACGTCAATATTTCCCCACCCAAACCCCCGACGCTCTTAAGAGTTTTTTTTTTTATGGGGATATTAATAAAAAAATAGGGGCATGGCATTTTTTGGGGGAAAAATAAAATTTTGAAAAATATATTTCCTCC
>JAVSBT010231751.1:0-12983 GCA_033118115.1 Pharyngocirrus eroticus | reverse complement strand
AGCATCCCCGCTGCTGCTCAAAGCCACGATGCTATCGCCAGCAGCGCAGGTGCCCCAGCAGCTGCGTGCAGTGAGAGCCGCTGTGTCCCTGAGAGGGGGAATCTGCCACCCCTGTGCCTGTACCACGAGCCTCTGCAGGGTCTTGAGACGTCCCTCCTGCATATCTTGAGGCCAACACGGGAACCTGATTCTCCCTGGTGACCCCCGGGCTTCTTCCAGGTGGGTCAAGCCCCCCCCCCAACACAGGCTGTTATCCATACTTCAGCATACATCTTTGTCTAATTTTTTAAAATGTTTTTACTACTATTGATCATTTGCGTCAATTTGTCGTAAAAGAATTTGTTCTTCACATGCCCAAAAGTGATTATTCCTAGGCCTAATTGGCTTGACATGACATCAGCAGGTTGATGATCTTAACTGCTAGTATCAGATTGAAAAGATTTCAGAGTATATATAGTAACATTTCTAGCCAACCAAAATTTATAAGAAATTTAAAATATTTTATCTATTCCTGGACCTCATTATTATCATTATTATTAGTGTTCATTTATATAGTGCAACATTTTGCTAGTCTGTTTCTATGCACTAGTGGAAAATAAGTGGGTCTTTAGCTCCCTTTTAAAACTTAAAAAGCATGAAAGGTGTTATATCCCAAGGTATTTAGTTCCAATACCTTGGTCCCACAACCCCAAAGGCTTTGTCTCCTGCAGTGCTGCGTGTTCTGGGAATAGTGGGGTTCTGGTGTAAATTATAATATCAGGCAGTATAAGTATGGTATTTCATAATCATGACATAAGGCCACTGCTTCTGTAAATGCATGTTTTTGCCGTTTATTTGATTGTATATACTATTTTCTAAATTATAAACTTGGATGCGTAACGGGAACAAACTACTTATCCCCCACTTTCATTTCTCAGAAATGCACCGTTTTTATACATTACTGTTTTTGTTTTCCTGAGAAGCTTAGACAATTCTTACTTTGGACACAGATTGCAGCATTTATCCATCTGTGAAATCAATTCTATTATTTCCCTCTGCACAAAGTGTCTATCCTTTGTAAGGCACTCCTTTGTAAGGCACTCAAGGACCTTGCCAATTGCTTTGTTTTATATATTGGTATGCAAACTGTAGGTTTTTGTTATTCAATCATAATTTCTTTTCTCTCGTTCATAATACGCAGCACATTCTCATAATATATGGATCGAATCAGACTTACAAGCCAGCAGCTGAGGATGAATAAATTATATTTGGGAGGGGGTGGGGGTGAAAATTAAAGATAGATGACATTTTACATTGTTTGTACAGTTATTTTTATTCTATTTTACATCATGAAAATTGAATATGTGAATTTGGTATTGTAATATCATCTGGCTTCAATTTCTTAGTATTTTATGATAATTTAATTATTTTTCATGCCTAAAAAATTATACTTTGATCTATATTATAATGTCAGAAAATAATTAGTTTTTACTTTATTTTCTTGCTTTACAAATTCTTACAAAAGTAAAGCAAGATGTTGATGTATTCCTGATAATTGTCTTATTCTTGCAGGGTTAATGTAAAACACCGACAATGATTATGTAATGTAATATGCCTATTATGTATTTCCATACCCATATATTTTCTTAATGACACATGTGAACTCTTGTGACAGGTAAAAAGTTTAGACCCATAACAGATGGAAATGTACAACATACTATAATTACTGGAGAAAGGTGAAATAAGGAAAAAATCACAAAAATCATGGGATTTTGAAATTAAGATTTGACAAGGTTTTTAAAAGTGCTTGGGAAACAGGTGTGAATTCAAATGTCATATCAGTTGCAAAATAAAGGTAACTCACCCTACTTCTCTGTCCAACAAACATCGGCGACGACCTGAGGCCTTCTTGTGATAACTGTGAGATTTCATCTTCCTGCGGGTGACTACTATTACCTGTAAAATACAAGAAAAATAAACAATGAACAAACAAAGTTATTCATGATATCGGTATGACTTTGTCACATTGTATAGGGTAAAATGTAAATCTAATAAACCATCAGATATATGTTTATTATTATAATTATTCACTACAACAATACCTATCAGAGGTCTAAGTAAAAAAATTCCAGACTACCCATGACTGAAGTTGTCATATAGGCACATGGCCTGCACAATATAGAGAGGCAGTCCAGAGTTTGTCAAATAGGTACTTGAGCATTTGATACCACAAGCAAACAGGCACTTACTTTCACTGTCAAAGACTAAAAAAGTACTACCTCCCTTTAGTCTGAACAGTTTGAATGATATCAAGAGCTTAAACAAAGTATGTGTTTATCATTATGCTGCAGCAAGTATGGGGATTATTTACAAATAAGTATGCAAATACTCACATTTTTTTCTTGAAAATATTAATTTATTCATGGTGTGTGTTTAGTTAAGTCCAAATTGTTTGGATTAGTAACCTTTATTATGATAATTCACACAATAAAGTGCCATAAGACTGCATAATTGGTGTGTATTTTCGGTAACTTGATACACATTTTGTGGTTTGTAAAGTGAATAATTATGTAGGTGAGTTAAAAGAGTTGAAATCTGTAGTGACACATACTTCACATATACTGTAACAACTGGATGATTTTACATGAAAAGCTGTTTTCCATTTTCATTTCATTATTTTTTCTGTTGTTTATTGTATTAATTCTATTGGGTGAACTTGAAAACACCTGCCCTGAATTAAATATTGGCATCATACATGTAGTTTGTGTCCAATTCAGGCTATATGATATGTCTATGATTGTACAACCCTATGCATGGAGCACGTCTGACAGTGCCTGATGCCAGGCATTCGGCAGGCATCAATATGCCTGACAAATGCCTGAGTTCACTGTAAATGCCTGGAATTGTCTTAATCTTTGCGTCAGGCATTATCAGTCGTGCTCCATGCATCTGGCATGCATTCATTTAGACTAGGGAAGCTTGGTCAATACAAAAAGAGACAATATACAAAGTGGGCTGGGTGCACTTATTAAAATTTTGTTTTGTTAGTTGTAGTGTAACATGTCACATTGATAAACAATTGGAATACAATTACTTTCAATGAATATTTTTGTAATGAAATGTCTACCTGGAAAGTATGCTGCTAATGCTGATGGTGACAATGAAGATGAATATGATGGTGACATTGAACATGAGGAGAGTTGTGTGATATAATATATCAGTTAATATATAAGTTCTTACCTTTTGAATAACATCAAGAAAGTCCCAGATAAAGTAGATGGGTAACAGGCTGAGATACATGAAGATGCACATGACATATACACGATAGAGTAAAAAAGACTTACCCAAATCATTAAAACTTCCACTTGGTTTCATGACCTGTCTGAAGAAGTCAATTCCAAAGAAAAGCGTATTGCTTGGTTATTTAGTAAAAAGATGAATGTTGAAGTACTAAGGGCATAGAATACCCCAAATCCATACAATTTATAAATTTTCCAATGTGAAAAAGATATTAAAAAGAAGAGAGTATACGCATTGAAACTGGGATCAAAAGATGTCTTCTCTGCTTATTACTCTCATCTTCAAAGAGACGGTTGACGATCTTTCTTTTAGAACACTACAGCAACATAAAAGTTCCATAACTGTTAACTTGATTGATACTACACATCAATACCAAGGCCTTGTCAAACAGAGTTGTAAGAGTCATCTCCTAGCAACCTTGTCTAAGAGTACAAGAATTCTGTATACTTTAAAACGAATTGCTGATTTAAACGTGAAAATAAAATCAGAGGTTTGAACCTATGTGAGAGAATGGTAAGTAGATCGAGGGTTGGGTATAGAAAGTGGATTTTAATGATATCTTCAACCCATCATAATTATATACTGAATTAAAGAGAAAAGGTTTATAATTTATCCAATAAAAATATGTGTAAACTTGATACTAGAGTTTGTTAATATTCATGCTGCTATATGCATTATGATAATGTGTAAACAACATTTCTTGTATGCAATATAACAATTTTCAAATTTATATACAAAAAAGTGTGACTTTAAACAGAAAGTATCAAACTTTCTGCTTATGTGTGTGAGATACTCATCACTCATATCTATTTTCTCAACATCATTCCATCCCTTAGATTCAAAAGCTACTTAGTTCTTTTCATGAATTCCTTTATTCTGTTTGGATGTCAAAGGGTGTCTATTCCCTTTGATGTAATGTTTTATATTGTATTTGTTCTACTTTATACAGGGAAGGGAGGGGGAGAGGTTGTTGTTTTATGTTTAGATAAAGCATAATAAAGCCATCACAAAAGCAAACCCCAACAGTTCATCAAAGATTCATAGAAAGGCTTTCAATATTTTGCTAATCATTTGCTTTCAACTTTCTAGGACTGTGGCTTTATTCCATTCTTCATACTTCAATCAGCTTTGGCTTGTGATGGTGACACACTCTTGGGATACATCATTTAATAGGAAATGACAGCATATAATATAACATGCCCTAAACATGACATTGACTTGTGAAAAAAAGGACAAAATTATGTATTTATCAAAAAAAAATTAACAACTTCTAACCACCACTGAAGGTTAGTTTGGGTTCTTGAATGGATGAACATTGAGTAAGAATTACAGCAAGTTTCTTTGGAAAATAGAGACAATTTTTAGTCCCAACCATCAGTGTTCTTTCTGCAGAGGAGACATGATCCTTGATATAAAGCTTCAATTTACTCCTTTGACTTTGGTTTGGAAAATGACAAAAAACACTGTGAATAAGAACTTTTGGTTCATTCTAAAACCTATATGCCCTTTAACCCCTGTCATTCTTGACCTTTTTTAACAGCAATTACATAAAACACCAGGCTACATTTGTCATTGACATTATCAAAAGTCACCATATTTTTACACATATATTTCCTTTTTTTTTTTATATCCGACAATTTGATTAATGCGGCCATTTTTTTTAATGCAATCCCATTGATTGGCAAATAAGATCACTGTTTTATGTATTAGCACCACCTGAGCTCACATTTTGCCAGGTTAAGAATTTGACTCTTCTGGGAATACATTGAGACTGGCGACATTCTCAAGAACAATGCAAATATGTCAATCAATAACAAGAATAACTTCCATTGTTTCTGACCTTGCTTCTTACCTTTTTTTTGACTGAAATCTTCAAGATTGCATAAAATGTCTGCTTATGAATAATAAAAACTGCCTTACCTCTTTCCAAAAGGACTTCACAATCTTCCATTTTGGACAAATTACAGCAAAACAACGCTGTAATCAACAAATATTTACCTCTTATGTAGACATTGGAATAATATAAACTTACCAGTGCTACCTATAGCTGGTTCACAGGAAGCAATCCGTAACCTGGGTTCTACAAAGGACCTTGACCTTTTGAGGGCAGCATCTGACCTTGCCCTGATGAGACTGACCCTTGCATTCCTGAGTTTTGGGTTTATACTTGGCAGATTGACAGATTCTTGAATAAGGCCTGACTGAGCAGACATGGTGCCGGGCTCTAGCAGCAAAAGCCTTGCTTTCCCAGTCCTACATCATTACATGATTCTCATGGCTGCAAAAAGGGAGACAATTTAGATACCTAGAAATACGGACAACTGTTTTTCTAGTTTACGGACACACATAATTCCTCACAATAACGTTTCCATATGCGATTTACACAAGAGGATTGTAAATTCCCATAAGACTCCACAGCTCCTATCTTCATGGCTCATAAAAAACATCCATCACTCAGAGGAGTATAACTTGATGGACATTGACTTCTGAACATAATTTTCACATAATCATTAAGTCTTATACTATCACCATTTTCTAAAAGCTTGCTTTCATTGGGTGACCCCAAAATAAAACTGTGATCAAAGTAGATCTCAAAGGCACCAGACACTAGGCTATCAAGATACCTTAAAAATACAAGGCTTTGCCCATCACGATGCATGATTAATGAACGATCTAAAACGTCCTCTTACTTAACACAGTCAAAGTTAGAAAAAAAACCTGATTAATGAACTATCCCAAATTAATGTCCTCTAACTTAAGACAGTCAAAGTTACAAAAAAAACACCTTTTATGAGTGAAGGGTGCCCCTATCACCAACTAATGGATGACAATCCTGCCAAAACAAGATGGAAAAAATATCCAACACATAAATTTCCATCAAATTCAGTTTCCCACATATAGCTAAGTTCTATTAATCAACGTAAATATATAGAGTAGTGGTAGATACATTAAATACATAATTACACCCAATTTGTGAAATGATAATGGAACTTACTGAAAGTTGCATATCACCCTTATGTAATATTTTCCTGCAAGGAACTGATACTGTTGAATTTTCTTGCTATTACAATAGCATCTATGAAATAACATCTAATTCCTAATCATGACTTTCTACAAGATATATGTACACATAGACTATTCTTCATCACATGCTATTCGTTAACAATAAGATTTTATTACATAGTCTAGGATCTGGATTTGTGTCACGACTAATTTACCATGAAGTCTGTTCTTATAGATAGAAATTATAAACAAATAAGTGACTTGTATACTTTCCAATGTCCTTCTTTTAATGAAAAAATAACATGAAAAATGAAACAATCACATGATGATAATACAATGCCAGAAACTTACAATAATCCTATAAATAAAAACAAGTCAATTTGTATAACTCATAACAAATCATAATAACAATTCATAAATCTTGTTTGTTTTATCCCAAGGACAGCTAGGCACCACTGTATATTATAGCACTTTTATATTTTGTAACAATAAAATACAATTTGGTTAAAGATTGGACATTCTCTGACAATAGAGAATTTAAAATCATTTCAATAACACTATGTGTAAAATGTTAAAATCTCTCAAAAGCCAAATTACATTCAGATATCTATCTATATTGCATTTCCGCAAAGAGTGCAGGCATACATAGTATATTTACTGTACTTTTGCTTATGCCTTTCATGGACAATTATGACCATGTAAGATTACATTAGAGCAGTGCGCTAACACTGTCATGGGCTTATGAGACCCAATTTAATCATCATTCTTTGAAAGCCAGTGAAAAATAATACACTTGAAACTGCCCGTATTTGAACTGGGGACCTTCAGCATAGAATGACAGTATGACAATTCAAGCTGACAGTCTCCCAGTCAGCCATTAAAGCTTCAGATATTATGACAAATTTGAAGTGGCCATAGTATATGCAAATAATGGTACCCCATATGCACTGACATCCAATCTTGTATCCTTCAAGTGCTGATAATCAGTTTACAATCATGCGATACATCTCATCTTTCAATTCTAACCCTTTTCTCCTTTCCCCTTTACATCTGAGTGGCAGCAATGTCTCTATAAGCACACATCAAAGGGAGAGTGTATGGCTAATTCTATTATACACTAGTGTTTCTGTCTTACTTGTGGCAATAAAGACAAATGTCAATTTCACAATGTCATTGATTTTTCCTTGCTGATCATAAAATCAATGGAGGCAAGTGCAAGAATTTAATCTCAACAAATCTACAACAGTATTTTTTTTTCTTTCCCTTGGCTATACAAGCCTCAGAGCTTAGGCTCCAATTGTAGTTGCAGTTGTTGATGCCAGCAATGAAATTGGCACAGGATTTAAAGATGTTGGTTACTAAACAACTGAAAAGCTCTCTCCTTTCCCCAGACAAGTTGCAATTGATAAAAGAAATTCACTTTAGCATTCAATTGACAATGATTGTGACTTTGGTGTTTGACAGATAATTGAATTTCATGATAAATGCTTCTGCACAAGTGTTCTTGGCACTATCATCAGTCAACTGTATAAAATCACAATATGAAAAAAAAATAACGCTGTGAAAAATTCATTCACATCTATTCATATGCTGCAGAGTGGCTGAGTGGTTATACCAGGCAAAGATAAATAGAAAACCAAATCTATATTGTTGGTATCTTGCTGTGTTCTGGCAGATGATTGTCTTTCTTAATTAAGTAAGCAAAAGAAGGTTACCAGAGTCACTTTGAGTTAAACAATTGCTTTCTGGGTTCTAAGGGTGGGTGTGTCCTTAATATACATGGTGCTAAGACAATGAACAGGTCTGACTTTTTTTGACACCTAAGCAGCTGGAATCAACCTCCTAGATTGGCCATGACCTAGTTTCTCATTAGAAGCTAAAGCCATGCCCTTGTGCAGTGCATTGGCCTGGTAACTGTCTTTGAAAAAAAGGAAAACACTATAGAGAAACAAAACAAAATATTTTTTATGACAACTGGCCATACAACCAAAGGCATTATTTAAAGGTTCCTTCTGTTGATAACCCTTGGGAAATTTGTATCTTGTCCCCTATGATTCAAAGATCATTTCCAAGCAAACAAATCATTTTTCTTCTACCATCATTCAACCCAAGATAGACAATGTAAATTGACTTTTCCTAGAAATTAAGATACTTCAAATACACAAACAAAGTCTCTTGGAGCTCATCATATTGTACAACTCCCATCAATCAAAATAAATTCAAAAGATTATTGTTTCTCACAAGAGATCTGACCCTCTGCCATAACCCTTTTGTTAAGCACACACACATATGCCTAGGAAAGACCTTTCATATAACACTGAGATCAGATTGAAAGGCTTTCAATGACCCTTACATTTATCCTGTGGTAAATGAAACTAATAAAGGATTGAAATCTGTCATCATATGCTATACTTATAAGGAAACTGCTGCTCCCCAGTAAAAGTAGACCCTTCGTCACAAACTTGAGGCTATTTCATTTTCAGAATGTTTAATGGCAATAATATAAATATAATTCTAGGATCATTCCATTGTCTTGGTGTTTGGTTTATCTCTTGAATTTTTTTTGTTTTAATAGGCTGTGTAAGAATCATTTAACAAGACATAAAAGCAACCTACACACATTATATTGCAATGAAGCCCAAACTTTGGAAAATACAACTTTCTACAATTCCCAAACATGACCACGTGTAAATTAGGAGCTATTGCCTCATCACCACTAACACAGCCTTTTTGTCTTAGAAAGAAATTTTAGGATAAATCATAAGAACAAAATTGATGGAATAAAAATGTTTCAGTCCTAGGAAAAGGTCGAAATGTTGCCAGGTAACAAGTAAAGAACGAGACAGTTTCAATTCTCATGTTTTCCCCAAGCAACAAACATCGTCACCCTGTAAATATATATGAAAAAATCTCTAATGACACCAGCCCTTCACATTTTAAATCTAATTTCAGTTCTCCCTAAAAAGCTTTTGATTTAGTTGATTCTAAAAAGCCTATTTTATCTCCTTTATGGTTCCATTAATTTCTTACTGCATTAAGTGTAAAGCTGATCAGCATGATTAATGAAGATTCTGTTTTTCATCTTTCAATGCTAATTTCATCACTTTCAGGTATTTTAACAAAACAGGGTTTTTTTTCATGAAGAAAAAAGCTTGCGAGACTTGGAAATGGACCAGGTATGAGTGAATAGCCACTTTTCCTAAGGGGTTGGTGTTTGCCAAAAATACTAGACTTAATATTTTTTAAAGTTATGATTCAACACTGTTAGACAAGGTAATCTTGTTATGATGCCACCATTCTGACCTAGATTTTGATATGACCTACTTATGTGCCCAGTATTGATTCTTTCATTCAATCCTGCATCAAGGTTTACAATATGATTACATAATTGGTCTCTGGGTATTGGTGAGGCTTTACAGTAAAATGGAAGCAAGAAATTTATCCAATCTTAACGATGAATTCTGAGATTCTTTATCATGGAAATCCAATCAAATTTTGAAGAAGAAAAACCACAAGCCACAAAATGCCTCATTTCAACTTTTTGTGTGGCTTTTGGGAATTGTTTCAGCAATCTTAAACTTGTGTTTTTTCATTCAAGTTAGACAAACCAACCTTTAGACTTTCAGTAGAAGTGTCTGCTTCTAAAGAAGCAGATACTATGCAATTTATTTACATGCAATTTGCTTCAATCTTCTGTCATTTGTGATCTCAGTAAACACATGATGCCCAGAGATGTATTTCTGCCCCTTCACTTTAAAAACACAGTCAGGAGTTAATCATGACTCATATATCTTAATGTTACTTCAATTCAATTTCATATAGACTTCTGAAGAATAAGACCAGATTCTTTTTCCAACATCTTTCGTATCTTTATGTATGACTTTTCATCGGAATGTTTTTCATGTATAACGCATAATTCTTACAACTTGTAATGCCTTACTAGAAAATTCTAGTGAGTATTGATGGTTACCAAATCTTTAACCATTTCCTATCAATCAATTAAAAAGAATCAACAACAAAAACAGTTTTTTTACAACATTGAATAGAATCAGATATTTATCTAAAGAAATTACTTTTTTAAGAAAAATAAATAATATAATTTCAAGTATAACAAAACAATTAAAAACTGACAGAATATTTTTGATTATACATGTACTTGCGACTGATCCCTTATGTCTCAATTTTGAAAATAAATGTGACATAGCACAAAAATATTCTGCATTATTTCCCCAACCAATTTTACCTCATTGCATTCTTCTTTTAGAAGCTGACTTTACCTTACACTAGTAATCAATTAGTTGCCTTGACCTATAAAGTAGATGAACTATTGTAATCAAGGTTAACTATTACTACTAAGTTTTACTAATAAAGTGTTTGAATGGTATCAAGCAAGTGTTGTATATGCATGATTCCTATTGACAATTTGGCCTAACACTAAGAAAGTATTGGATTTCTAGTACTTTGATGGCAGTAGCCTTGATATGGCACTCGCAATTTGAAAGACTAATTGAACCCCAGGGATTTGCATAGATTAGCTTGGTTTTTAAATCCAGTACTGTTTTGGTTAGAAATGCAAAAAGAAACAGCATTTTCTTTTGCAGCCGATCAAGTAAAGACTAATATAAAACTGCCCTTGTTACTTTAAGCTCTGTACTATGTAATGAGCTGTCTCTAACATTTGTTTCAAAATAATCACTGAATTAATCTTAAAACATAACAGAAATATGACAACGACAACAGGATCTTCTACATAATTACGTTAGTTTTCGTAAGAAATATGCCAAATTTAGAATTCACTTGAGTACATTGCTTCCAGAAAGTGTCATTTCTACTTTCTATTTGTATACTAACTTCTTCTTCTGATTTACCCAAAGATAAATCCAAGCCTAGCTCCATTCAATCCTCCATCCTCTACAATAGGAATTATACTGACAGGTAGCATTATATCTATATTCTATATTTTGGAAGTTTTCTTTCTGTTCTGTATTTCTGCGTATCTTAAGCAAGTTTCCTACCAAAGGAAACCAATGGCTTTACACCTTTTTTTACAAAACAAAGACTAGATATAGTGGAAAAAAGCAGACACATAATTAGTTATTCAACACCATTCTTCAAGACATTAGAGAAAAAAACACCCAAATGATGAATATAAAACAGCCTTGGTATGAAATCAGATACAAGATACAAGGTAATTGTAAAATTCCCTTAAGCCAAAGACAGACTCAAACTGTAATGTTAAAGTCTGAATGATAAGACTAACCAGTAACCACTGTCACTATCAGACTATTTTTTTAAACGTCTACTTCTATAAATCACACAGAGTCTTGGATCAGTAGTCGTGTCTAATTTTAACATACAGAAATCTGTCGCACTAGACAGTATTGTAGCATGTGAACCACTAAATTGTGTTAGCTTGGAGAAATCATCCCTACATGATTGGAATATGGTACTAGAAGAAGGGGAAGGGAAGGGGGGGGGGCACGAGGTTTTAAAAAGACAATGCCCTGTAAGTGTGCTTTAACAACATTTTCATTGTAATACACATGTATGTTCTGCCAACATTTTAAGATTATAAATGTGAAAACAAATTAGAGGCCTTGCGGACAAATGTATATGAAGACCATTTTATGTCCTGATTAAGCATAAGATTTGGCTACATGTTTGTTCAATAAATCATATCACTAGCATGATCATTTCACTTCTAGTTTTTATTTTTTAATGGTCTTTGGATTTTCCTCTTCTTTAATATGATAAATGTGACAATTTACTTTAATTATAGCGGCACTATACAGACTGCAACCTTTTTTTTGGTATTTTTTACAGATATAAATGGAACTCCTTTCTCATAAAGCTTTCCTAGATTTGATTAATCGTTTCAATAATCCACTCCTGTTGTCTGGGATAGAAAACTAACCTTTCATTGAAAAGACAATTTATCAAAGAATAATTGCCATGCAAAGGGACTTCCGATGCAAAGGTCACTTTGGGGGTTTTGGAGACACACTTCCAACCAAATCTCTGATTTTGTATCAGGAGAGACAGAGTAAGATGAATCTGGAGTAGTGTACGTGACCATCTCTTTTACCCGCCACTTTGATGTGAAATTGAAAAACATATATATCTAGGTGGCTATTTTAAAAATAACAGAGTATTGACAAATTAAGCATTCTCCAACACAAGCATGTATAATATAAAGCCCCAGCTTGTGTAGATTCAATTTCAGGACATTTTATTTACAAATTAATCATAATTATCGTCTAAAGAAATCCTACTAAAATGAAAAATGGTATGGTGGTGTGTGTGAAATCTTTTCATTTCCTGATTGTCACTAAACGATTTCCTCCCAAGAAGTCTCCTTTGAGTTATGCATGCAGTTGTTACACCTTCCAGCTTAGACACCTTTGCTTTTATCTTGGCTATAAATACAAATCACCCTTCAAGCGGTGGCTTCAAGTCATTCTTTTATTGAGCCAGCAGTTTTCTATAAAACTGACAAATCTGAATGTGTCATTTTGGTATTGGTGAATCTACAAAATCATTTCCAGAGAAAGAAATGTGATTTTTGAAGACCTTAATTTCTGACAATTTAGTCATTTTCCTTTTTCTGAGCACCTGCAATTCTTTTTAAATGACACATGAAACCACAGCAGTAATGAGATTTATGAAAATCTGGCTATATAGAATATAGAATTTCTGGTTTG
>JAVSBT010231640.1:0-12983 GCA_033118115.1 Pharyngocirrus eroticus | reverse complement strand
GAGCCTGCGTCCTCATCGGATTTGCACATCAATTCGTTAACTAGCGTACTTTTTGGCACTCAGCTGTCAGACTATTTGTGTTGTCTAAATTTGACATAAAAGTAAATTTGGATTAAATGTATGGCCAAATGTACAATTATATAGCCTATATGAGTTATAAACATAAAAATGTTCTATATGCTTTACAATTTTATAAATATTAATTTCAAAACAAGAGTTCTTTTCACTGACAGTTCTTTCTAACTCATAGTAAGCCAACTTCCATGGAAACTTCGTTTGTGTTTTAAATTATTTTTTTTATCAACCTAATGACAGTTACTCTTTATCTGAAATAAACGATCTAACCACACCTCAGTTAAAAGGGTCAGAAAAAGGTAGTATCAAGAAGATTATTAGAGGTGTGTTTCTTGTAATTACAGACATTTAGTTACTTAAGGCAAGCATATCTTTAAATGTCTTTTTTTATTAGTATCAATATATTTAAAGAAGAATCTAATAACTTTTATTTGGAATTTCCAAAGACCTCTACTCTGGTTTCATATTTTGAACAATCAATTTAATATACAGCACTTTTTGACATATTTGTGAGACTGATTAATGCGTTCATAGCCTACCTGAAAAACACCTTTAATAATTCAAAAACTTAATAAATATTCCAAAAATGGACAAAAACATTTTTTAATGAATAAATATGACTACTTTTATCACTAGCTCTGTAATAACTTTATATTTCTACCTGTTTTAAAAATGTATCTAGCTAGTGAGTTGAGTAGATTTGATGGCCACATAGGAATCCCTTCCTCCTTGCTTTCTTTTTTTAAGCGAAAGGTCAATTCAAAGCCAAAGCCACTCTGCTGGTCTGGCCCTGTGCGTGGATGTACTCTGTTATCTCCATGGAGATCGCTCAAACCAAAAGTGACATAGTGCCAATGTGCTGGAATGCCTAATTTTGGGTCCCCTGGATTATCCAACATACTCACATAATCCAAAGGGTCTGGACCACGATTCCTAACATGAACAAAGAATTGAATATACCAAAATTATGAAAGTCTAAAAGATGAATTATTCTATTCAATAAATATTTTTTACATCATATTTCCATCGCCGTATCTTACCATAACATGAAAAGTCTCAAAAATGTTATTTTTATGTTGGCTTTTTTTTGTACCAGCAATATTTCATCACTAGTATGGCCTTCAACCTGTTAAAGCAAATATATTGCCAGTATTGGAAGAAGAATTTTGCTGCCATGAATGGTGTTGTTCGAGTATACTGGAAAATGTATATGAAAATTGAATGATAAATTACCACTTAAAACTATACATTCCTTGAGTGTATACATTTATGCAAGAGGTAGATCGGTTCAAAAGAATTCATAAAATCTAATTGTTGTCAATCAAATTCAATGCTCTTCATCTTGCAAGTTGTCAAATGTTTACCTACCAAAATTTCACCATGGCTGTTGCTTGTAAGTGATTCTTTTGGTTTGGATACAATTCAGAAATTCTATCACTTATGGCATCTATCCCATATGCAAAATCCCCCCAACTTTCTCTATTATTTTGGTCACCATTGTGATTCTCCGTATACTTTGGTATACCTCTTTTACCTGTACCCGCCATGGTTTGAGGACTACATTGAACGACTGAAGAAAGCAGGAAGTGAAAGATGTGTCAAAAGTGTTTAGTCCAGAACCCAAATAAACATATCAAAACACATTTTTGAATCCCTTATAATAACAATTTCGATAAAAATATATTAATTTATTTTATTTTCATAAATGTACATAGCTAATTACTGAGAAAACGATGCTTGATAAATCTAGACAACATTTCGAGACTATATTTACTACAAGCATGGAGGTTTGTGTTATTCTTGATGTCACGGCCCTCTAACGCCCTTGTTTATATGTGCAAATGCATATTTTGATGTATGATAAGAATGTCAGAAGAAGATAAATCAAATTCTCATCAAGTTGAAATGGTGGCTACCATAGCATATGAAGCAAACGAAAATGCCTTTGAGGAACAACTTCCTTTGGCATTTGTCAAAAAGCGACATACTGAAAAAATAGAAGCGACAAAAACTTTAACCCAAGCATGGCGAATGAAGGAAAGGGTACGAAAACATTAAGAATAATATGAGTTTCATTTAGTGAATGGAGGACTGTAATTTTTAAACAGTGAGAGATATAAATTGGTGTTTAACCAAATGACATCTCAGTTGATTTGCTGCAGTGCAATCCATTCATAGGATTAAGATGAAATAACCTCTGTATTGTGAACTTCGTTCTCCTCTATCATCTATACTTTGAGTGACTTTTCAGATTATATCATCACCCGTCTCTATTTTTAAATGGTGGTTAGAAATAAACAAACTCCAATGTTAAAGTATAGTTGGGTGTTACTTGTACATCTAAGGAGTAAATATTGCTGATTTGGATGTCTCAATTTTCTTTATGATCATGTTTATTTATCCCTTTGTTTACAAGTTGGTCATGTTATAAATGCGTTTTATTTGCCACTTTGTATTTACCAGATGAAGACAGTGAGTGTTGCTCTTGTCATGTGTCTCAATGTTGGGGTTGATCCACCAGATGTTGTTAAAACTAGTCCATGTGCAAGGATGGAATGCTGGATAGGTAGACATATTAACAAGCTATACATTTTTGTTTTCAAAACAAATTTTCTGTTATTACATGATTAATAAATCTAAAACACACCCTTCATGCAGTCTATGTTTTTCTTATTTTCTCATCATGAAAAGACCCCTTACAAATGAGTGCACAAAAAGCTCTTGAAGCAATAGGATCAACTCTGCAAAGACAATATGAAAGATGGCAGCCTCGTGCCAGATACAAACAGAGTTTGGATCCAACAGTAGAAGAAGTAAAAAAATTGTGTACTTCACTTAGGAGGAACGCAAAGGTCAGCACCTACGAGAAACTTTTAGGGTTTACACTACTTTATTTGTTGTGTGTTTGATTTATTTTTTTGTGACTCTCTTGGGAAGTAGGGTGAATATGATTTATAAGTAATGCTTTAATTTTACTGCAATTATTGTGCATTTTAATGATCTTGTATCTGATTTGTTCAATATTAAATATCTCAAAAACTCTTGGAACAATTTCAGGAAGAAAGAGTTTTATTTCATTACAATGGCCATGGAGTGCCAAGACCTACTTCAAATGGTGAAGTTTGGGTTTTTAATAAGGTAAAGGATTCCTTATCTATGTTATGATGTTACTGTATTCACTATTGGCTAATAGATAATTGCATGAATATTTGAAATTTTAACAACTTCTTTTGCTTAATTAATTCGTAGGTAGATTAATATACATTCTCTTCCAATATTTTTTTCTTCAGAGTTACACACAATATATACCCTTGTCTATTTATGATTTACAAACCTGGATGGGGAGTCCATCAATTTATGTCTATGATTGTTCAAGTGCTGGAATCATCTTAGAATCCTTCAGACAGTTTTCATTACAAAGAGAACAGGAACAAGAAGTAAGTCTCATTTTAAAAGCATTTGATCTGAGTCATTATTCAAAAATGCCAATGATAATGGAAAAAATATTTTTGTTTGTTTTGATTTTTTGGCTCATAAAGTGAAAATAAAATCAAACATAGTCATTACATAGTCATTCTCTTTTTCATAAATCAATGAATTGACAGCAAAGAAAAGAAAATTGTATTTGGTACAGGCACAATCAGAATTCAGTCAATTAATAAATAATTTTTTTTGTAATTGAAGCTTGCCAATTTGAATGGAGGCCAGAGGTATTCTGGTATGAGTAATGCTGTCCCACCTCCTCCCTCTGTAAAGAACTGTATTCAGTTAGCAGCATGTGGCCCTAATGAACTTTTGCCAATGAATCCCGAACTACCTGCAGATTTATTTACATCATGTTTAACCACACCAATCAAAATAGCACTACGGTGGTTTGTGCTACAAAATTCACATCATCTTGTACCAGGGGTTGACCAAGAACTCATTGATAAGTAAGTGGCATTTGACACCATATATTCTGAAAACAAATGGTATCAATGAAGTTATTAGTTGCATCTATGTTAGTTTAAGCATGCTTGTAATGTCTGACTATATGGAACTTACTCTTTTGCAATAGTCTAGAACTTGTGCTCTTCTGCTAACAAGTTTCAACTTAGGCCATTCTAAATTGATTAGTTGGTGGATGGATTAGACCTTTTCAGGATTGATCAATTTTTTGTTTGTTTTTTTTTGAAAATTTTGCTTTTTTGTCAAAATTAGGCAACCAAATCTAGCAAAATAAATTTAGGCTTGTAAATATAATTTATTTGGTTAGAAATAAAGAACTATGAAGAGATTCTTTAACAATGCACAACATTCTTACGTATTCTTTGACATACAGAGCACCTCAGCCCTTTCTGTCGTTTCTATGTACAAGATCGACTGATGTCTAATTGACATGGCGATAAGATGAAGTAGAAAACATCATCCGACTGACCCAATTTTTTGTACCAAAAAATCCAAGCACCAACTTATAAATTTGAAATGGCCTTATGGACAATTTTATGTTTTATGTTGTAGTATAGTTTGAAAGTATAAAAAATAATAAAAAAACTTATGTTTTGTGTTTGTTGTAGAATTCCAGGGCAACTAAATGATAGACGCACAATGTTAGGAGAATTAAATTGGATATTTACAGCTATTACTGATACAATAGCATGGAACACTTTACCCAGAGGTACTAAATCCTTCAGAGTAATGACCTGTCTCATTTAAGTAATGCTTTTGAATTGTGGACATCAAAACTGATGTCTTATTTTGGTAGATTTGAAAACAAACCTGTTTTTATGAAATTTAAATTCCTTTTTTTCAGAATTGTTTCAAAGACTTTTTAGACAAGACTTGTTAGTTGCCAGTCTATTTAGAAACTTCCTTTTAGCAGAAAGAATCATGAGATCCTACAATTGCACTCCAGTTTCAAGCCCAAAGCTACCTCCAACTTATCACCATCCAATGTGGTAAGTAAAAATGTTGACAAAAGAACATTGTGGTTTATAGCCACTGAAAAATTTCAAAGAATATTTTTTTTGATTTTTGAAGAAATCTGAAAATGTTGTTAACTGACAATTGTTTCCTTTTTTCAGGCAAGCTTGGGACCTAGCACTAGACCTTTGTCTTTCACAATTACCAGCAATTCTTGAAGAAAAGGCAACTTTTCAACACAGTCCTTTCTTTGCTGAACAACTAACAGCATTTCAAGTCTGGCTATCCTATGGTTCTGAAAGAAGAAGCCCACCTGAACAATTGCCTATAGTTTTGCAGGTAATTATTTATTGTCAATAAAGACTTTTACCTGATTATTTTTTGCGGCATTTAATTCAATCAGTAACCAACATTTTATTAGGTTGGTAAAAACAAGTTCAATCTTATTAAGAGTTATTCATTAATTAATTTATTTCATACTGCACTAGTGGTTTTTCAAATATCTCAAAACTGGCAGCAGATTAGGATCCATAACATGAAATTGAAAGCTGTGGAAAGAATTTCTTAATATTTTTCTTTTTTCAGGTGTTGTTGAGTCAAGTTCATAGGTTAAGAGCTCTAGACTTACTTGGAAGATTTCTTGACCTTGGGCCTTGGGCTGTTAGTCTGGTAAGTTAAAGTGAAATTAGGATATAGCCTGTGAGATACTATTCTTTTGTCATTGATTAGAACCTGATGAATTATGGAGTGCGAATTTCCTTCCTAAAACTTATAGATGATACATTATGTAAAGTGCTTTTGAGTGAGCCTAGTACTCAAAAAGAGCACTGTAGATATATCTGGCATTTATTATCAATATGAATTTTGTTAAATTTATATGATTTTAGTTAAAATTAAGTTGACATGGGTAGGGAAACAATATGCAGATAAAGATTTTTTTTAAATTTGAATTATAAGATTTTATGGATTGTAAGAGTGATTGGTTTGATTATATCTTTGTAGGCCCTTTCCGTAGGAATATTTCCATATGTGTTGAAACTGCTGCAGAGTTCTGCGAGAGAGTTGAGACCCCTTTTGGTCTTTATTTGGGCAAAAATATTAGCAGTAGATAGTGTAAGTATGATTCTGTGTCTGATGTGGAGTAAAATACAATAGTCAATCTTTCTGTGTCAAAGTAATGTTCAACCTAAACAAACAGTATATTATTTTGGTTTTTCAAATTAGCAAACGTTTAAAACATCTACCAAGAAGTATGATGTTTTTCTGGTGGTGCTTTACAACCCTTTTTCTTAATTAGCTAAGATGTTTGATTTTATTTAACCTTTTATTTTCAGTCTTGCCAAACAGATCTTGTCAAAGACAATGGTCACAAGTATTTTCTGGCTGTGCTGTCGGATCCATATATGCCTGTAAGGATACATTTTTTCCTTTTTTTAATTCTTGTATTTTCTCAAAATCAAGAGAACTTTCAATAGATTGAAAACTCATGATGTAGTTCATACATACCCTTCTGATATGCATTACTTGTTATGTTAAAATAAAAGAATAGATTGACCTATTCAAACCATTTATGATTATGGAAACCACAGCAGTATTTCACTATGGACATCAGTTTATGCCTGGAGATTTTAGTATTATCTTATGAAAATTAGTACTAAAAAATGAAATTATCCATATTTAGACTCAGTTTAATATCAGTGCACTATGATACCCTATTTTCATTATCCATGTATCGTCTAGGCTGAACACAGGACTATGGCAGCATTTGTATTAGCAATGATAGTTGATAATTATACCACAGGAAGAGAGGCTGCTTTACAGGGTAATCTTATTGCTATTTGTCTGGAACAACTAACAGATCCTCACCACCTTCTAAGGCAGTGGCTAGCCCTATGTCTAGGAAAGGTAAGATACGATCTGTAGAAGAAATTATAAAGTGGTATTTTGACATAAATTAATCACAATTGTAAACTTTTATTGCAATCTGGTGTAGATTTTGTAGCAGATACACATACTGCCGTGTTGTAAGGATGTGAAATGTCAGAAAGATGCGATGCATAAAAATATTTTCTTCCAAATCCATCTTAAATCTACCCTTTCTTTTTTTCTGTGAATATTTGCATTTAATTTTTATGAACTCTCATGGTGTATACTTTGATTAAATGATAATCTTTTTCTGATGTCTAGGTTTGGACAAACTTTGATGCTGCCAGGTGGTGTGGAGTTAGAGATAGTGCTCATGAAAAACTTTACAGGTTGCTACAGGACCCCATTCCAGAGGTTAGCATATTTATGAAGTTAAGATACCCATGTATTACATTAAAAAATCCAAGATTAAGTGACGTGAAAAGGTAAAATTGGTGGGAAAGTTTAGGTTTACAGGATTTTTCAACCTCATATTTTTCATAAATGTCTGAACACAGTGTTGAGCCTGCAGTTTATGCCCATAGCACCAAAATGTTTGATAAAAAAAGAGATAATAAGAATGAACTTAATGGTATTAATAATTTTTCATCACTTTAGGTTCGTGCTGCAGCAGTGTTTGCTCTAGGAACCTTTGTGAATAATAGCACAGAAAGAGGAGATCATGCTAACAACATTGACCAAGGTGTTGGAATGACCTTAGTTACTGTGATAAGTGATGGCAGTGCAGTTGTCAGACAAGTAAGACATTTTAAACAAGAGTGGTACTTTCTCCTATGAGTCTTTGAAATCTCGTTTAAGCATATTGCTGGATCATGTAAATTTGATAAACTGATTAATCATTAAGTTTTTGTTTTTTTACGTAGTTTTACATTTCATAGATGTTCTATTTTTTTTGTTTTAGGAATTAGTTGTAGCATTTTATGGACTCATTTCTCAGTTTGAGACTCAGTTTGCAGCAGTAGCAGTTCAGCATATTGAGGATGAAAAGAAAGGCCCAAGTATCTCGGCAGTCACACCTGGTGGGTGGAATATTGTCACTAATTCACCTACTGCTGGTAAAGGCTTTTACGCAAATGCTTTAAGATATTTGTTGTGAATAACCTCACAAGTAGGAGTTATAATTGTTGACGTTTCTTTGGGTTTTTATTTTTGTATATAATTTTCACCAAAGCTTGCCTGGTTTCTTTTGCCATGATTATTTCTAAGAGGCAATTCCTTGTGCAATACCTAGTGCGTTGTTTATAGCAGCCATTGCCATTTTCATCTCCAAAAGGATTTCTTTGCTAGATTTTCATGTATTTTTGAGGATGAAAAGGATCCTATACCTTTTCATTTCTTTAGATGTCAACTATCCTTCCTTACCCTTTGCTCTTTCATGAATTATCAAACATAATAATATGTTGTATCTGTTATTGATGAGAATGTTTCTGAAAATGAATGAATATTCCAACAAATGTGGACTATTTACCTGAAAGCATTGTATAGATTTGATTTTATGACATGGTATAGTTGAGTACTATTTTTTTTGGTAATCCTATAGATAAGGTATACACAACGGAAAATTGTTACCCCAAACCCCCCGATATTCCATTTAACGGAATATTAGTTAGTTTTCAATAGACTTTTAGATTAAATGACAAAGAATCTAATCAATGTGTATAGATTCCAACATTAGCTAATAAAGAATTCTTATTGAGCAAGGGAAACCACTTTATGATTATGGTGATTGAAATGATTTGGGGGAAAGGAAATTATTAGCAATTGGAAAATTATAATTTATCCAGCACTTTATAAGGTATCACAAGGATATTTAATTGAATATATATTGATGTTGGGCTATTTGATTTGATGACTAAAATTCAAAGACTAAGTACAATGAAATGTCATTAATTGTTGAAATAAGAAAGGTCGAAAGTTTTTTTTATAAATTTTACTTTACATGGTTGAGGTCTACATTTTAAAGAATGTTATTCAGAAACATTCTGTGAAAATGTTGTCACTAAATGTTACACAGAAGAATTTGCACTTGATTCTATGGTACAAAGATAATGTTTTTCTTTATTCTCTGATTAACTCATCACAAAACCTTTCACATGAAAAATGAAAGTTTCTGCCACAACAAATATGGATGATTTTGTGCACTTTGTAGTCCAAGTAATTGTTTTGTGGACTTAGTGACAGTTTGAAGCTATTTTAGAAGTTTGACCTCAGTATCTTATTCCTTCCAAAAAAGAAGTTTCATTCCAAATATTGCCTTAAACATTTTTCATGTGAAGGTGTAACTATCATCTTTTCTTTTCTTGTTGCAAGTACAAACACTCACTCATCTTGTTCACTTCAACATATTTTTTATCACTAATTTTTTTCATAATTTATTTTTCCTTCTTTCAACTCTCTGTGGTCAAAGTTGAAACTGTATTTTGTTTTCTTTTTCAATGTTTGATATTGTGTGTGAATGAATAGATGCAGGGAATGTGATTGATAATAGAAGACAGATGTCTCGCAGAGCTAGTGGTAACACCATTCTTTCCTTTTGTGCTTTGGTCTTGATCTAACTTAACTCTAATGCTTTATCGCTGCAAATGGTAGTGTCTCATTTCATCTTCGAATACCATTTTATGAAAAAAAACTTCTCCTCTACTCTCTTTACACAATATTCTCTCTATCGGAAATCATTTCTTACATGGTAACACATCATTTCGCTGTAGTAACCTTATGTATATTTTATAAATTACTAACACATTAGTTGTAACATGTTTAAAGAAAATTAAGGATTTGATACAAAAACACAAAGGAAGGTCATTAAAAGCCACCCACCAGCATTAAATGTTGCCAGTTTTGTTATTAAAACTTTTTATAGTGTTTTTTTTACCATAAACATACATTTACAGTTTGAATACACTTACATTTATCCCTTACAGTAAATTTACTTTTGTTTTCCATATTAGACTTCATCCTCCACTAATGCCCTCAACATTATGATATAAATACAGTAAACTCTAGGTGTTTTTTCCCTATAACTAATTCTCCAACTAAAAGGTCCTTATATTTCATGTACGAGTTCCCACCAAGAATTTAAGAATTATGAAAAATTATTAGCAAATATTTCTTGGTGCATGCATGTGCAAGGGGTTAGTAGATTGCTGATGAATTAGAACACAAAAGGAAAAATTTGATAAGTAAAATAACATAGAATTATGTAAAGAGTAGAAGACTTACCATTTACATAGTGTTATAGGCGATGGTTACCTAATTCTAAGCATGCTTCTTGGTCTAACTTTGGCGCCTGACTGATTGAATGCAAGTCTTTTCACCTTCTTTCTTGCGCTCCAGAATCATTTGCACCAATGGGAGGTGGAAACCTTAGTGTTGCAGGGGGGATGAGAAGAAGTGCCTCAAGCAGGAGTCTAAGGGGTATGCTTTCTCCAAGTACTCAGCAAAGTAAGCATTGACCGACATGGAAGCATGAATGAAAGACAAGCATGCATTTGCATCAAGAAACTATGACAAAAATAATTGGGCATGATACTCAGCTTTATCATTAATAGTAGGATTTAATAGCTTTTAAAAAATCAAAATCATGTTGCCTTGCAGGGGTTTCTGGAATGAAAGTTAATTTTTTTTTGTAAATATGCTAGTTGAGATGTAATCCTTTTTTGGGGGAAAAATTTTCAATGTTGTATTTGAGTTAAATTTAATTTGATATTTTATTACCACCTTCATTTCATTTTGATTTCCAACCTGCATTATTTTTTTGAAGCATGTTTGTTTTATTTCAATTTTGATTATTTCCTTGCCCCATGCAGTCACATGCTTGCTTTTTACCAAAATAAAAGACACAAAGTGTCATTCATTTTATACTTATTGGAAATGCATATTCTTTAAATGATAATTTTATGTCAGTAGCAGTTTTACAATGTTTTATCTCTTTTGCTTGCTAATCAATTAATTTACAGTACATTTACAATACATTAGCTAAATTTAAAACAAAAAAAGTTGACTAGTTTGCGCATATCAAATGCTGTGATTTTATGCCATGAAATTGTTCTTCCAATAGCAAACATGCATGCTGCAGATACCCTGAGTGGTGACACTGCCATGAAAAGGGTCCCTTCCTCGTCATCCATAGCTTCTGGACTTCTTGGAGGGGGCTATGGAACTGTCTACACTAATGTGTGGAAAACACTTCTAGTCATGGTATCGGACCCATACCCAAAGGTTCAACAAATGGCTAAGAACTTAGTTCGTGCCATAAGAGTTAAGGTAATCCAACTCTCTTTTTTAACCTTTAACTTTTATTTGAAACAAATATGATGTATTGTAACATGTTTCTTCTAGCAAGAAATTTCTACACGCTTGACTTAAAGTTCAACAGTCAAGATCGGTTAAGAAAACAAGAAGTTAAACATGTAAGAAATGTTTTGAAATTGGATGAGCCATTTACAAATGTATTTGATAATTTAGGGGTCAACTTCAGCGGTTCCAAAGCGCATCCATACTAAATCAACATCATCACAGTCAGCTCCTAGCAGTCCATCTAATAAACCAAGTCACATCCATCAAGCAGGTCCAGCAAATTCACAGCTCAGGTAGACATATCTATATAAACATGTTTATTTAAGCTAATTCAATTTAGATTTACAAGAGGCCTTATATCTATGGCTTATAATGAGAATTTAATTTTTGCTTCAAATTTGTAAAATGAATGTCATCTTGATTATATTAGATAATGCTGGGGGAAAAACTTCTTTGAAGTTCCTTTGAATATAATATTCATCAAAATTAATGAGCTCTTTTTAAATAGCTCACAAGAATCATATTACAGTACATACCCATAACTACTTAATTGAAGGATTGCAGCATTTGATAAATGACATTATGTCATAGGAACCATGCAGCTTACTTTGGGATTTGTCAATTTGAAAGAGATTTGGATAAGTTATGCAGGGAAAAAAGCACTTGTAGTTTCATCTGATTTCAAGGGATAAAGTTATCTGTTTATTTTCTATATCTTTTCTTCAAAAGTGAAACTCCTCCTACCCCAGGTTCAAATATGATTTCTGCAAGACAAGGGGATACAACTCCACCTAAGTCAGGACATGTATATTCTTCACAATTCCCAAGATCCAGGAAAATGTTTGATAAAGGTCCCATGGTAAGTATCCAGTCAGCTTACTTTTGACTTTTTTTATATGCACTGTTTAGAAAGAGAATGCAGCTGGTTGAAAGGGGACTGACAAGAAAGGCTGAACAATTGATATATTCTAAAATACAGGACAGAGGATTTGAGGTATGAGACAGTATAGGTATGTATGGAACAGTAGGAAATATTCTTATGTTTACACTACAATGATAAATAGTTGTTTATCTCTTGGGTGAGAGTCATCTCTCCATAGTAACTACACGGTAGAAAACGTTGCCTCTGTCTTTTGATAAGAATGTATTTTTCTTTACAGTTACAGGCAGATGATAAGGATGATGACTCTATTTCCATTTCCTCAGGATCTTCCTCTTCTGCCAACACTTCTATTAAAGAAGCTGTGGCAGTCTCCACCGAGTATTTCCAATGGAGTTGTAAACATTTTGCTCAATCAGTCATGAGAATACCTGAAGAGAATGATTCAGAGAGTGGATCACACCAAGAGCAGGAGTTCCGTTTTGAAAGAGCTGCTAAAGTAAGAATTTTGGCAGAAGAGGAGCAAAGAAGAGCAGGTGAGAAAATTATAACTTGATTTTGGATTGGGGATACATTTGTTAGCCTCAGGACCTTTTCAGTTAACAATATTCTATATACTTTGTATAGACTATAACATAGTGATAATAATGATAAATTGCTAATTTGATAATTGCAAAACTATTGTTAGAAATTTTGTGTCATATTGAAATTCCAGTGATAGTATGTTCAGGTATTTCAAGCAAATAATAAAGAAACTAGGTCCACACTTATATTGTTTAAGAAATGGGTGACAATACATGTACTTTTTACCTTATCTGTTTGGTATCGCAGGTTTTAGTCGCCTTGACGACCAAATTTTTATCAACAGAAATCAACATGTCCCAACTGTGATCAAATTTCATCC
>JAVSBT010231418.1:2300-12987 GCA_033118115.1 Pharyngocirrus eroticus | reverse complement strand
TTTGTACTAAAAAAATACTTTTTTAATCCATTTGTCTTTTTGGATATAGTTATTCGAATACAGTGTGCGGTTGGCATTATGATTGAATTAAAATAAACTCCACAAGGTTAAGGAGGTTATAAATGAGCAGTGTTGTTTGTTTATGTGCCTTAAAACAGATTTTGTCTTCTACCAATTACCTTTATTGGTGTTTATAATACATGTACTTGGAAGCATACAACACCAATCATAAAATGGAGGGGAAAAAGGCAAATAGGTTTCAAAAAAGATATCCAGATGGCCTATATGTATAGTTGTCCAATTGCTATCACCTTTGGCAACATAAAATAAAAATACCAAGTAGATGTACAAAATTCCATATCAGGAAAAAAATCCTTCATTGTCTACTATCTATTTATACATGAATTTATCAAACACAGAATAATTCTGTACTTACACATTTTTGGGTTTTTAAACCCAAAAATGTGTAAGTGTTTAGGGCTATTTACGGTTAAATCATCTATCTGTATTTTACTTCTTATCAAGCACAATACTTCTTCAATTAGGTTGGCCATTAACTTAACAGGCATAAGTGTCATGTATACAATTTCTTTGAAAGACCTAGTCTTGGGGCATAGTCTCTGGAAGTGAAATCATCATCCCTATCCTTACTTACCATTCTGGTGAAGCCTTGTATTCAATTTCATTCAGTACACAGGGGAAGCTGTCATATTATCTCTCATTGCCAATACAGATTTATGTGTCAGGCCAATAGGGGCCAGGCCAAGGTCAAATCAAGGTGATTCAATTGTAGTATGATAAGTTCTATTACCACAGGGGATTTAAGGTCAATGTATCAAGTCTCAAAGAATGAGTGGGTGTGAATAGCTAGTAATACAATACCGTGTCCCAATGGATCCCAGAAAAGGTACAATGAAAATTGTACATTCTCATTAATTTTTGAAAAGAATTGAGATATTTTGGAATGGGTTTTAACCCTTTTTATCCAAATCTGATTCAATTCCTCGGGTCAAAAAGTGACAATGTATCATTACATTTTTGAAAGAATTGAAATATTTTGGAATGGGTTCAAACCCTTTTTTTCCAAATCCGATTCAATTCCTTGGTTCAAAAAGTGACAATTTGTAATTATTTATGGTAATCGATAGAGGATTCCTAAAGTATGTATGGAATTAAATTCAATTGAAATGAATGAGTCAAGAGACTCAACAAGGGTTTTAAAAGAGGGTATTTAGTTGTTTCCAAGAGTGTATCTAACCACAGCCATATTGAGGGGTGGTTCTTTATGTTTGTTTCAAGTATCGTTGTTTCTATTTTGATTTTTTTTAGATAATATCAATTTTATTTCACTTATTATGCCCATGATTTCTCCTTATTTCTTGTAAAATGGTCATTGAAAAGCTTTCAATTTGTTTAAAGTCACTGGGCAGGAATTTGAGTGGACAAGTTAAGAACAAATTATGGAGTTATTTCTTGTAATTTGAAACTCTTATCAATTTTGTTTGAAAAACCTATATACTAAATGGTATTCAAATGATGTGCTAATAAGGCTATAAGAAGAGAGGATAAAAGGTTTCCAACTATAAATCTGCACACTTTGAGAGTGAAAAAGTATGTTTTTGATATTTCCGCAAATGTTGTGTTTGAAAAATAACAAAATAACAAACCTTTTTGTATACTAACAGTTTTGTTTTTTCTGTCAAGACTTACATAATTGTGTGTGAATTGCTTTAGGGTAAATTATGTAGGTTTTTTTGCAGTTCTAAAATAATAGTTAATGTTACTCCTCTGTTTTTGACGAGTTCAGCAGGCTACATATATAGCAAAAGTGTTATTATGCTACGTAAAACAAATAATTATCATGAAGAGAAATTAGACCTAGTTGATTTGCATAATTATAGAACTTTTTATCTTGTGTAAGAAATATTGAGCAATAGAAATTGCTACAATGTTTTCTTATAAGTTTTTATGGGGAAAGTTGTAGATATTGGCAACAAGCTTTTTCAGAAGGAATTTTAGTCGGACAAACTATCAACAAGATAATATTTTACGTTATTGGATATTAACTGCTTAGTAAAGGTGTATGAAAGGAATGTTGTTATGATATAATTGTCATTTTTCTTGTAGCAAAGCCAAGTTTCAGTACGTTTTCGTAGTTATTCATCTGGTCAAACTACAAAAAGACTGCAGCGTCCCAGACACGAAGTCCTTCAATTTGTGAGCCCTAGAAGTGCTCGGCAAGTTCGCCTTGAATTTGCAAAGGGGGGAAAAGATGTTGATTTTATCAAAGGGCTTAGAGACGCACAGGTGGCAAGAAATACTAAAGATATACAGAACACAAAGAAAATCCTACAACGGCAAGCAGCTCAAGCTTACCTTAACCAAGCTGGTATGGACAATACCAAGCCACGAGTTCATGACCCTCGCTATACTAGAGCTACAAGAGAAGTCAAAGAAGCTCGAGCTAAAGGGATATATAACGAAATCCCCCATAGGACAAATCGCTTGAATGTGACAGCGTCATCATCCAGATAGGTGAGGTAGCTTTCTAAGAAAAGGACTACCCTCTGCATGATGTGTGCGATACTCTATACATATTATATGACAACCATTCGTAGAAGACATACCTGAACTGTCTATTACAATTTCTTACAACTCCTCATTATTCCAAGAGTGTGCATCAGATTCCAAGTTATTAACATATTGCTCTTGTGTGTAATATTCCTTTGAAGAGTATTCAATGTGGTGAAACACTAACTTTGTCATTTGAAAGTCTGTGTGGACGGAATTAACATTCATAAAGTTTCAACCTTTTGTCAAAAATGATTTTTTTACCTGATTTTTTAAAGTATATATCATAAACATTTTGAGCATTTCTACAAAACTCTATGCATTTTTGATTGCCATTTTATTAAATATTTTGAATTTAGACAGATTTAAAATATTCTTTCTTACCATTTTGTGTCACCATTGCAACTCATGATAATTTTGAGATTTTCTTTTGCAATCTTTAGATTTGAACACCATTCCTGTCATAACATTAAGTTTATAGTTATACAATAACAATTAATATACCATTAACCATAGCTGTCCCCTTAGCCTACACTTTGTCCTTCTGGAGGGAGGAAAACTTGCCTTGGATTTGGAGTGGAATAATATGAATGTCCATTTGGTTTGAAACCAACATGCATGGATCACCAGATTTCATTGTCTCCTTTACATAGCAACCTTGTTTGAATATACAATGTATGCTCTGTTATTTTGATTGCTTACTTGATTTACAAATTGATTAATTGATTTGCTTACTGATTGAATGGTAGCTTGTGACCACTTCTACTTGATTAACATAGTCATTGATTGATTGATTGACTGGTTGGATTACTGCTTGATTAAAGGGTAGCTTGAGGCTACTTCATTGGCATTTGATACATCAAAATACTTCTTCAATGGTACCCTTTTCTGCTTGATGTTTTGAGTGCCTGGATGACCAATTGCATGGCAGACAAACAGACAGACATAGGGGGCTTAGTGTGAATAGTACCTGTCAACAACCCATCTACCTAACCTCCATCTAGAACATTAATTAGACATTTATGAATATTCTTTTTTTTTCATTTTGTGTAACCCTTAGGAACAGATTGCTGTAAAAAAACCTCTCAACTTGAAATGCATAATATAGAATTTTGCTGATAAAATATTTAAAAAAAGAGCCATTGATTACAAATTTCACACAAATTTCATTTGCACTCAATGAATGTGTTAAAGAGTAACATTTTATCAGCAAAAATCCATATTATGCATTTCAAGTTGTGAGTAGTATATATTGAAGAAAGTCCAAGCCAACATGTATTTACTATTTAGTGTCAACATATGTTATTTTCTCAATAGTGGGATATTATAATGACACTATAGAATTAGAAATTCTCTCGTGATTTATTCTATTTCCTAGATTTTCTTCGGCTTCAACATATGAATTTCACAAACTCAAAATATGCAATTTTCAGGCTTAATTCTACGTTATTTCCCAAAAGGATAGAATTTCTACTTTTGAGCTCTATTATCTAGACACATTATTGCAGTGCTGTTGCTGCCAAAATTTTTTTTACAGTAACTGTCTATTATGTTATAACAGAGAAGCTTAAGAAACCACATTCTTTACACTTTTTCTGATGAACTGAAGGGGAGTGTATGTGTACGTGATACCAAAATCCTTTCATGTCATTAGCTTGTTTACTTCTCCTCTCTCATCAGGTGTTATAAGGAAAAATTTCAAAGAAATTACAGATAAGAGATAAAATCACAAGAGCTATGCCATTGTGAGAGGTAGTGATTATCACACAATGGCTTTATATAAAAAGGGTATTTTTAAATATCTTTTTTAATGATTGAGCTAAAAGACCAAAAATGATATTCACTGAAATCTTGTAGTGAATTCTTGCCAGGTAGTTAGCTCAATTTCTGGTTTTAATTCAACCAACATGAACAAAAAAGTGAATGTGACTTGACCTTAGGTACTATAAGTAAAGGTAGCATATTGTAATAAAAAATAATTATGTATCCTAATCTTTATTAGTAAAAGTAACGGGAAACAGAATTATCATATTATTTGGCCTATCACGTTACACTTCTTCATCTTTCACCTTTGAAAACTGAAGGTATACAATACAATGCAGAAAAACATTAATAATGATAATACTATTTTATTTTCCGTTAGATTTTTACAAAATGAACATAAACAAATAGACAACGCCAGTATGTTGAACAATGATGAAGAAAGAAAGATATTCTGTTCAATTCTATGCAAGGAGTTCAACCAACCTATTGCTAATCAAGTAACAGTACAATTAATTAAAAAAACTCATGTCATCAGTTGAACAAGAGTAGCTGGGTTGGCAGTAGTGACAGGTCTAATGTTCATGTATATGAAAAGGAGCTCATCAAAAAGACATGACATATTGGTGCACTTGGATATTCTAAAATTAAGCCTCATTTCTCAGAAAGCAATCTATTAGAATCCAATATGAAATGGAACCTAAAACATGGATTGTTCAATATATGACAAAGCATAAAGATGAAACAAAGTTAATGGCTGCAAATAGCATAGATTGAGAGCCCTTTTTTTCAACTTGTAATACAGGAGCTAATCAATATCTATAATGAGGATGGATTCTCTGCAAGATTATAAATAGAAAATTACATGTCTTGCTACTTATAATGTATATACATTTTTGGAAAAAAACCTAAAGAGAGTCTTTGATGACTTGAAACATGTAGATTTCAAACTGCATATCTTTTTCAATTGGACTTATTTATTGCTACCATTTTATCATGATTAATGTACATAATTCAAGTCAATTATTTGGGTTTACTGTGTATATAATTATATATACATGTTTATATAAATAAAATAGTAGATTTGAAAGTAAAACTTTCCTTATGCACAGTACGTATATAAAATAATGATAAAGTCCAACACAAAAGAAATGCGGTTTGTTTATATAAATACGCACTGGCAGAAAAACAAGTTGTCTACAGTGGTAATAAGGCGTCAACAATTACATTAAATGAATGGGGGCCCTTTGAAGTCAGAAAGAAGTGTCAGCACACATATTTAAAACGAGTGTCTTATGAATAAGATGGAACCCTAAACAGGTTCTAAAAATAAACATTGTCACCAATTCATTTTGCTTTTTTTGGTAACAGTTTTAAAATCCTTTGAAATCCTGTTCATAAAACCTTACTATTTAATTGAATTCAGAGAGAATAATCTTAGGACCACCTTTGGATAACCACCACCTCCTCCACCACCAAACAAAACCCTACCCCCCCCCCCCCCTTTGTCCACGTTCAGCTCATCTTATAACTTACAACAACTATATATTTTCAAAGCATATATTTACATCCATGATTGAATAAGGTCCCAAGGTATTGTTTTTTGTAGTTTTACCCTTATTGATGTACCAAGATGTAACCAGCATGTGATTGTGAATACCAGTGTCAATCTTTTTAATTTTTTATATACAAATACAAGAAGTCTTGCATCACATATTTGCCTTCGGATTCTGCAGGTTAATGATATAGACATGCCAACATATTGTATAGAGCACTAAACAGACCCTCTTCTTTTAAAGAAATCTGAAATCCGATGAAAATGACATCCATAAACCCAATGCAATTTCTTGAAATTGTTTTAAAATAATTAACACCACCAAATGCTAAACTTGCATAGTCAATAACAGCAGGGCTTGATGTCAACATTTCATAAAACACTTAATTTAAAATGGTTCTTCTTTCTTTCAGCATTCACACAAAAAAGAGATGGCTCCAAAACCAAGGCCTCATTCTCCAATATCAGAACAGCAAAAAAAACTTTTGACCCATGAACAAATTCTGGTCTTTGACACAACCACGACGGGGGATCCAGATGGACTGTACTCCCCTCAAGTGGAACGAAAGTGCTGACATTTTACAAGTTGAATTTATAGGAAACTGAAGAAGACAATACCATGGGGCAATTTTCTTTTTTTTATAATGATGGTTTATTTTCTTGTAAATTGGAATCTTATTGTCAGGTTATATTAGATGTAAACTTTTATACATAAAGAGATAAAAAGACATAAGCCAGGTAACTATATGGTAAACTGGCATAGTCTAATTAATTATTAACCCTGTGAACCACAGGAGCATGTTGAATTCATTGACATGATCACTGGTGATATATAGGTTTAACATGGATTTAGGTTGTGGAGGGTTAAGGTGTAAACAATATCACATGACACACTCATCATAATTAAACTGTCTGTACTTAAATATTTTGCATCATCTTTTGAACATTTAGTCTAGCATTATAAGTCATACAACCAATGTAATTTTTAAGAAATGTTTCTGTCAAAATAATGTTTTAGCTAAGATTTTGAACTCTTTGATATTTCAGATCTATAATTATCATGTATTTTAATAAAGAATGTTTTTGCTAAGATATATCATTCGCCAAAGATTCTTGTTGATTTGACATAGTAATTTTATTCAAGAAATGCACAATTGACAAAGAAGCTGTTTAGTCCAAACTTTATGAAGTAGTAGGTTTCAGATATATTCAATACATAAACTCTAACTTATGCTTAATTCTGTCTTGTTATCACTCCATACAATATCAACTCTAGGAGAAAAAAAAAAGTTGAAAAGTACTGTTAATGTTGAGTTTCATGGACATTAAATTTGAACATCTGACTGATTAATGTATTAACTTACTCTGTAGAAAGCTTACAGTGTCTCTGAAATCTTATTCAATCAGAGAAATCATATGCTTTTTACAGAGTTACTATTTTTTTAACAGCGAAATGTTCAAGTTCAGTGTTCACAAATGAAGAACTGGACAGATATAATTCCATGATTTTTTTCATATGAAAATACAGATGATAATCATATTTTAAAAAACCAACATTACTAGGACTAAAATATATACTTGAGTGCAAAAGAATTTCTGAAATCTTTGATGGTAAAACCGGTGGGATTATATTGAATTTGTCTCAAATATCTGAATATATATTTGTATATTTTGACATATTTTATCTTGCACATAGGGAGTCAAAAAATTGTGAAAGGAAAATTCAAAATACATCAGTACTTGTTTTGGGTTTGGTAAATGAGAGTGGAAATGAAAAAAATCAAATCAAATTATTTCATTTTTAATACCCTTTCCCATGTTATGACATCCTTTATCATATCTGTTGCTAATAAAAACGTACAATTCAATGTTTCTTTGAAGATCTTTCTTCAGTACCTGTATCCGATATGTCATCCAATCTCTCTACTTTGAATAAAGGTTTCAAAGATAGTTTTCTATAACTGGAGACTACACTCCAATATTATGATTAATTTTTGAAATGTAAAGGAAATGAAAAAATATTTGTAAGAAAAGAAATGCACAAAATTAGCTCAGATCATACCAGCAAATTAATCAGATCTCGAGTATAGAGCTGTAAGATATAAAAATGCTATGAAGAGATTATTTACAATAAGTTTTGTTTCAGGATTTTACATTGCAAAGTTTGTGTTTTCTACATCATAGAAATATCATTAAGAAATACAGATACCATCCATAGAAATTATGATTTTAAAAAATAATTTTCTTTATATAAATGTAGAATACCAAACTTTACTAGGAATGCTGCCGGTAAACTTTCAGTGTCAAAATATCAATTTTATCTTCCCACCTGCCCACATTGCTTTTTGGTTTGTTAAGTTTTTGTTTTCTATTGCTAAAATAAAAGCCAAAAACATTGTCATAACTGTGATAGTTAGAGGATAAAAGTCAGGGTTTCTTTATGCCCATATAAGGGTATAATCAATGATGTATTATGTAAAACTGGTGTTGCTTTTTGGGGGAAATATGGCACATATTTCACAAATGAAACTGATTTCACTTCTGTGAAATCGCTCAGTTTTTTAAAATATCTGAAATTCACGTTCATTTTACAGATAATGTTCTTTTATTGTTACATCGAGGTGTACTGGTATCCACTAACAATGGTGGGTTGTTGCTTTTTAAATCGTGAACCAAAATCATCAGTATCTTATGAATGGTTTGAACATTTTGTGGTATAAATCAGTTTTGAGATTTGTTTCAAGCATCTAGTCTGTTCTGATTGGATGATCTTTTAAAATTATAATTTTTGAAAATACTTGCTTTAGTATGCTGTCACATTTCAACCAAACAGTACCAGTTCTACCAGAAATAAAAACAGTAATTATGTTAAAAAGTTTTGTTATAAAGGTTTTGAAAATATACCAATCATTCAATACTCTAAATTGTGATGTTAAGTTTACTAAAACTACAAAAAAAGAAATACTGAAAAATTAGATTAGTTGAATATTAATTTTGCAGTAAGCCTACGAATTACTGCCAGTTATTTTCCTTAGAATTGTCTCAAAAATAAGAATTGAAAATCATAGATGAAACATTGACAAATTTCACATTATAGTGTACCAATGTTTTCATTATATCTAGTCAGATAACTTGCTACATAGTATAAAGATTGTTTATTTGAAAAAAAAGGCAAATTTTGCAAATACTAACATAATAACAGTGTATAAATAAAAGTCAAAACTAGCATATTGTGGGGCAATCAGTACTACAAGTTACTGTCTAAAGTCTCCAAAAATTCATATTTGTTATGTAATTTATACAAGACTTTAGTTGGGGGAGGATTATATTTTTGCAATTTGAAGTGATGTGAAATATATAAAGTAATGTAATATTAGATGAGGAAGATTTTTGAGAGGAAATGATGAATTTGTAAAAAAAAACATTTGATAATGCAACTATTGTATCAATATAATTTACATACATGTACAAATGGATGACACTAATGACTATTACTTGTAAAGAATTCTCATGAAATCCAGGTAGCTTAAATGTGCTGCATGTTGTACTATGATTTTTTTTGTTGAAGGAAATATGGAGGGGTGTGTAATGTTTACCAGAGTAAAAGCTACTAAACAATGTAAACACTAAGATAATTATTATAAAAAAAGTATAAAAATGTTGAAGTTTTTAAACATTAATATGTTGTATCAGTATGCAAAAAGGTGTTCATCAGTTTTAAAAAGATGATGATACTAAAATGTATTTGATGTGTAGGAAATGAAACTAATTTTTATTCCCAGAACATAAGTGAAGAGCTTCAGGGGAGAATGGTATAAAAAAACAACAATAATTTTATGAATTTTACTAGAATACTAAAAAAAATGCCTTTGTTGGTTTATCTGAACTTGATTGATTTACTACCAACACAGTCTACAGACAATTTGTCTTAACTTGTATATTCCCGTTAGAAAAATTCTAGGAAATTAACCTGTGATGAAATAGCATCCTGTCAAAGGGGAGTGAAAACTCTTAGTTGCTTGTGCTACAGAAACTAGGTATAAGTGTTGCCAAGCTGGGCCTTGTTGGCCTAGCTTAAAAATAGTTGGAATTACAAATATATGGTAAAGTACATCATTTTCTAATGACCAGGGTTGCTTTGATATCTGAAATATTACATTTTTTCTAAGCTGGAAGTCTCTGGCATATAATTCTTTTTATTGTTTCTGTTAGAAATATTACTTGCATTATCATTCTTACCTGAAGCTCATCATGTAAATATCTAAAATTATAATACATGAACGTGTAAATTCTAATGACAATTTTTTGACTTTTACATACATACATGTAGAGCTTGTATGAAAGTGTTGGCTTGTAACGATTTGAGAAACTAACGCTTTCTAACCATATCATGTTTATAATGTGTAATGATGTTCTGTATGTGAGTAAATATAAGAATAGAACAATGTGTATTTATTTTATCTATTGTATACAATCACACTGGATTGAATTTTAATCTAGGGCTATAAAAAAATTATCAAGTATCAATTTGTGTTTGATGTCTAATTTTTGTTTTTCATTCATATTCGTACACTCAGAAATGATTCAAATTACGAATTGGATAGATTTAAAAAATTATAAAAATACAATATCTTTCCAAGTAAAGTTTATTTCATGATACAATCCGTCTTTACCTCTGCCAGTTAAAAAAATAGTCACTCTAATACCACAAGATGGCGTTACTGTAGAGAATTCCATTGCATAAAAAGTTTGCACAAGATGGCGTTGATGCACTACAGAATTAATTTGTATAAAGATTTT
>JAVSBT010231196.1:0-12993 GCA_033118115.1 Pharyngocirrus eroticus | reverse complement strand
GTTTAAAACGTAGTGGCCCACCGTGAGATACCGGGGGTAATCGTGGCCATAGTCGTGATAGTGTGACTGGGGCTTAACAGGTTACAAAATGTTTTAAAGTGTGTTTGATAATATCAAGTTGACCTATCTAAAATTATAAAATTCATGTTATCTCCAAAAACATATATATTTATTCTAAATTAATAGCTAAGTGATGACTATACGGCAAACCACTGACTGGATTATAAAGGATACATGAACATTACAACTCGTACCAAATAGTTACTTTTAATATGTAACCCATTTAGAATATCGACAGTCTAGAACAAAAATGGCCTAAGTCATTTTTTTATGTTCTTAGATAATCTAGAAAAAACATCAGTATATTGATAGACATTTTGATTATTTAAAAGGACAATGTCTAAGAAAAATGATATCAGAATACACAAAAAGTAAAATAAAATAGTTCTAAGGATGATTTTGATGTTTTTGGCACACTGACACTTTTGGGATCCTTTGTTTCATTACATTTATTGACTTAGGCCACTGTACTAAAGTATCAAGAAATCCTAGAAAAAAATGTAGATATCATTATGATATCTAGATAGAAAGGTAGCCAATGATATTGTGCATAGGATGGCAGTCTTAACTCAATTTTGCTCTAGACTGTCAATATTACACACTTAAGCTTATTTCTACTAGTTTATATAGGAACGTCTCAGTCAATTCCTTTGACATATATTCTAAAATTTCACATCACATAGAACTGTAAAGACATTTTTGATAAGCTGGTGTTATTTCCTTGAGCACGTTGGCTTTGCACATAGCTTCAATCATCACTAAGATTATATTTTAAAATTATGGCCATTCAAAGCAAGTGAAGATTACAACTAGGCTTAAATTTGTTCAAATAAATTCTAAATACGTCAGCTTTTATCAAGTGGTAAATCTGTGACCCACTGCAATTGCATTCATTCAGTCCAAGCATGGTTTTATGGATGCAAATATAAATTTATAATACACTTATGGAATTATCTTACATCCCATTAAAGTAGCTATATATCATCCATATGCTTGTGTCCTCTATGACTCTTAATGTATTATAAATGAAGATTGATTTCTTTCTGTGCCCCCTTGTCTACATTCTGAAAAAATAATCAAACATAAAAAAATAAACTCATATCAACCAATCATCATTATATAAAAATTGTTTCACATTATTCATCATTCGATAAACTTTTTCTCTTATTCTCTAGATTATATTCACTCAGTAACTTTAACTTCTACAATTTCTATATTTTTTTTCAAGATTCTTACAAAAAATACTTGAAAGCACAAAAGCAGGTCATGTTTAAGTTTTTTTTTCAACCAATTGATATCTCAAAAAGACATGCTTTAGAGTAATATTCCATACATTTTATAATTCTAGATTCAAAAATACAATGTTGCTTGTTCTTAGAAATAATCATACAAGACTATAGCAGACTAAAAAAAACCTACAGACAGACAACATGTAGACAGAAGCTCACATGTGGCTCTCACTCTGGGCCGGATAACTGGGAGGTAACCTGTATGGGGGTGGGGCTTGGGGAGTTTCTTGGCTACTGCTTGGGTTTCTGGAAAAAGGAAGTGGGGTTTTTTTTAAGTTTGAATTCTAGAATGTAGCTACAGACATAATTTAAAAAATAATGCTATTTGTATGGCATTCAGAAATACTCAAATCCATTCATTGGAGCTTAAGAATTACATTATTGCAAACGTGTTATGTGGTTAATTTGTCTCATTCCAATGACAGTCTAATAAGCTGTCAAGAACTATACATGTACAATGTAATTGAGTATATCAATATCATACATAAGTGTTCATCAAATGTTTTACTCAATGATAAGGCTAAATTTCCTGCATTCATTCTTTAAAAAATATATACTAGTATGTTAAATACAATAATAATGTAACATTTTACTAACTAATCAATAGTTTTTAATACTTTTGACTGATTAAAATTGGCTTACCAAAGAGCTTTCAGAAACTACTATTTCCTTCATCAGTCTGAATCGAGTGAGGGGACATGGTCAGTCGACCACTCATTAACATCTGACCCGTTTTAGTCAACACGCCATCTGGCGTACTAGGTCATTTAGATTCAGACTGATGAAGGAAACAGTAGTTTCTGAAAGCTCTTTGGTAAGCCAATTTTAATCAGTCAAAAGTATTAAAAACTATTGATTACATATCACTGATTAGATGAATTTGCACAAGACAATTTTACTAACTGTTTAGGCAGGGATCTGTTTGATGCCCTTCTTTCTGGTGACTGAGATCTTCTGGGAGTGGTGTTACTAAAGGAACGCTGTGAACTGAACAATGGTGAAGTATTGATAGGTGGTGCTCCATCTCTTTTGTTTGACATCATTCTAAGATTGGTGGTGGCTCTTTTGATAGAATTGTATTGTAGTAATTGTGTTCTGAAAAGTTAAATAGAAACCACAAAGCTTGAAAATTGATAATTATGAGTGAGTTCAACATTTTGCTCCTCTGTCTATTACTGCATAATTTACACAATTTTAGAAATCAATTTCTTTTTGTATCATTCATGATTTTTTTTCATTCTCCATGCCGAGATTTAGGATATATTGAGTCTACAACTAGTGTGATTACAGTAACTACTTGGCAATATACATTTAACATGTAGGTACAGTTTTAGCTAACAGAATACAAAAAACACAAAATAATGCATTGAAGTTGAAATCTATCTAAGTTTATGATAACTGTTTTTATCCATACCTTGGAGTCATATTGTCTCTCTTATCCCTGAAATAAAAAAAAATATGCCATATGAAAACTATCAAATTTCAACCCACTTTTGTCATTTTAAACAGCCACAATTTGTTTTGAAAAGCGATATAGTCATATCAATCCTATATGTCATAACATTTTTCTTTCTTCAAAATGGTGAATATTCTATTGGCTGTTAGGAATGTCTCCTTCAAACGCTGGGGCTAATTTGATTCATGGACAAAAGTACCAGACCCTCTAAAATTGTGTATATTCCTTATTTTCTTGAAAACTTTCATAACTGTTTTTACTATCACAATTTGAAACCTTGTACAAAACATGTCCACCCACGATAATGGAGGGAGGGAAAGACTAGCTAGAACAGTATGCATGAAAAAGAAATATATGTCGCAGTATACTTCTTACTTTCTACTCCCAGCTTTCTGTGCTCAACCAGCTACCAGCCGTTTGGGTTGTTAGTAGTCTACCATATTACAAGAAATCTTGCCACATAACATCTTTGTTCTTGAATAGACTAGCTCCCTCTAGTGGATATTTTGTTTGAGAAAGAAAAATACAAGTTGTCTCAAAATACTTACACTCCTTCTCTTCCACAAAACATCAGACTGCTTAGAATAATAAAAAGCAAAATTCCAAGCACCAGAGGAAAAACTAGTGTTAATATGAAGTCAGTGTTGAAATCACGACGGTCAAATCTTGGCGGTTCATAAGGATATTTATCCAGTAAAAGGGTGGAATCAAGGATGTCCATATCTTCTTTCTTTTCATCTAAGACAATCTACAAAACAAAAAAAATCATAATTAAATTAATATGGATGAGTAGATATTGATGGTAAAAGTAACTTAGGTATTACTTTATAATGATTGTCATTAAATAACATATGATATTAAAGGACTGATTTCTTATGTGGTCCTCTTTTGAAAACATGAAACAAAAAGAGCATTGTTTTTTTAGACACTTGCTATCTGCATTCTGGTCATACCATAGCAATAAAAGCAATCGTTGGCACTTTATTTCCTATCCTTCTCATTTGATAGTGTACACAATAAAAGTACTTGTACATTTGTCAGGCCTGACAAAACATTTCACCCCAGCTCCAATGTTACCAAAGAGTTTTGAAAAAAATACAGGAAGGATAAGGGAATAAGAGCTACAGCTTAGCCAAGTTGAAGCACCAATTCCCTCGATCACTGAAGTTAAGCATATTTGGAGTCGGTCAATTGGATGAGTGACCCATTTACATTAATTTAGTGCCCTAGCACGCCATAAATTTTTCCCCATGCAGCCGCATATCCAGCAGGGGGATACACATACATGTATCATGAATACATGTGACGAAATGCTTTGAAAATTGGGGGCCACCGTCTTAAGGTGACCAGGTAAGTTCTTGCCCTAAAATGTAGGTATGACTCTCTCGTAAAAAAAGCACTCTTACACAGATTCCTTAAGGAAGCATCATATTGACCAAAGGTTGACAATGGCTGTGGTTAGACACACCTTTTCAAATCAAATTAAATCTTTTTTCAAACAACCGTCGATTTAAATGACTTATTTATTTGGTTTGAATTTGCTTCCAGACACACTTTTGGAATTGATTCTAAAAGCTGTGTTGAGTTCACACTGAAATAGATTCTGGTCACATTTGACTTAATTCGTAGAAATAGACATCCAGGTTATCGGTAACCACTAACACTTTGAGGGTTTAAAGATAGAAAACTTGAGATATGTACATGCGAATGCTCATTTCTCGGAGATGATTGTGGATAACTTTACCATAGCAAGCACAAGATTGGACAGTTCCTGCCTTGACCTTGGAGGAATGGTCATTAGAAATTCCCTGTTTATTGGGAAATTCCCCAGAGATACTTATAAAGAAAGATTACTTTTCTGTTTGATAATAGAGCCTGAAATTAGCCACTTCGATATGGTCTGGTGGTTTCACTTGATTAAATCGAAAGCATTTTTCTGGAACTACCTACTTGAGGTACTTTATACACCTGTGTAATGTTTGTGAAAAGATGTTAATGTATGAATTCAATAAAAGAAGGCAGATTTTCCTTATCAGGGGAGTTCTTGGGTGACTCTCAGATGTGCTGTTGATATAAGTCCACATATCTGATAGAGAGATATGTTGACTCGGTCAGTCACTGTCAGTCAAACCGAAGATAATTTCCTGATTTTTTCACAGGCATAAGTTATGATCCACTACTTGATTTGAAGGTGATGACCGATTTATACAAACAATAACACTTCCCATCAGAGGGGAGACTATTATGTCTGATGGATGTGTACTTATTTGCTAAGTACTTTAGTAGTAAAGTAAAATGAAATAACTTAACTATTGGCAACCCATTACCAACTCTTGGTCGCCAACCCTTTGCCAGCAACTTTAACAAACAAAATCATCCAGTGCCACGGCCTAACGATTTTGTCCAACATAAGCGTGTACATCACATCATTATTCATCATCAGGGTATTTACCAGGCCTTGAAATCTAGAATCAGTCTTGGTGCAACAAATATTTTTTGGGGTTCTTGGTGCTATCGCACCAAGCAATGTTATCAGTTATCACACAACATTTTGCAAATATTATTTTGAAAATACTAAATATCAACTTGATATCATATTGCTTGTGAATATTTTCCTTACTTGGGGGGATATAATATATATAAAGAATGTATAGCTGAATTTGACTATGTTCAGAACACGAAAACTAGACCTCATGAAAGAAGGCTAATATGATACATATAACATAGAATTGATCCCAATGGGAACTGTCAAATCTAATAGGTATGAAAATGATGTGTTTGAAAAGACAGCATTCAAGTAACAATCTCATCTTAGAAAAACATGGGTCAACATAAAGAATTCTTTGCAATATCCCAGACAGACCAAAGATTTCTCCAGGTCTGCATTCAAAATCCACTGTCCTGTATTTGAATACACTTATCTGCTACATCTCTACTATGGATTTTCATCATACCCAGTACAGTAGGATACAAAATTCTGTACAGACCCTCAACAGTCAAAATCTATGGTTCCATCTTGATCATCTGGGGGCCTCCAACCAGTAGGCATATGAATCTACCATCAATATCCATGAAAGAAGCAAGTGAAATAATCTACCAAGAAAGCCTGCTAGAACAAAATCTTGTTGTTGACACTGCTTTCTGTCTCTTATTGAGTCTTAAGAATCTTACTAATCTACATTGGATTTTGCTCTAATTACAATTTCACTTCATGGATACACTTCGTTATATTCATTACAGGGATTCAGGATCTAATTATGCTGTAATAAGGCCCTAAGCCTTATTTGATTCAATTTGGAAATGTGCTGCATTTAAATGCCTATCATCAGGGACTTTTACATAACTTTTTCTTAAGGGGTGGAATCGAGGAAGTTTGTTAGTGCATAAAGTTCTCAAAATTGTCCATTACAGGAAGGTATTGTGTACTGTACTGCAGTGACTGTGCCTATAAAACAAATTTCCGATTTACTAAGTAATATAGGACAATAAAGAATATTTAAAAAATGAAGTCTTACTCTAATGCTTTTTATTTTAAAATGCTGGCCATCAAAGGTTAGTTTACAACGATTTAATTGTGACAGTAAAACTTTTGAGACTTTTGACCTATTGAGAACCCATTGATTACTTCTTTGTCCACCCCTCAATACTCTTCTATAAGACCATCATTTTTAGATAATTACAAGAATATGAATTTTAATCATTTTGTCATCATCTTTTTCAACTGACCAAAGCAAAACATGTTTTAATTCGTTTCAATAAAGAAGAACCTAAAAGGTTACAAAACAAAACATTTTATTTTCATATCCAGAGACAAAATTGTCAATATACACAGCTTCATGATCCTATGTTTCTGATATTAATTCATATCCCCTGAGGTATCCTTATCTCTTGTTTCCCTTCTCCTCTGGTTTCAGCCCAAGGCAATCTACTTGTACATGGGTTCCATGATATAAATCCTCTAAATGTTGGCTCTAGTTTCCATCTCCATAGAGAAGTTCAATAAATCAACACCAGGGCATGCGTTTAGGTTACATTCCTCGTCTCTATATTTGAGTGTTTAAACATTGATCTTTAGTTTTCATGAGATTCCTGACTGTTTAGCATAGTAATTGCACAGAGAATGTCTTCCTTGTTGTTTGGTATCTTTTAGATTTATAGTGCGATATCGATCAATATTTTTTTTTGGCATTTGATTCCACAATCTTGAATAGGAATGTCCCTTATTATTTCAAACAAAGTTTTTTTATCGCCCTTTTAGTATACATAGTAAGGTTTTAAAGGCAATTTCTGTTCTTGTAGCTTCATTCTGAGGTAGTGTCCTAGTCAAACATTTAATCAAAGTTTTCATAAAAGGAGAAATTGCAAACTCCTTTGCTGAAATGGAGATAATCTTAATTTGTATGGCTTTTCACTTAAGACAATAGGTTAGGAAACAGTAGCTAATTGAGCCCCACTCTGGAAAAAAATGAGCTGATGAGAACTCCCATAATCAAATAACCTATCAATGGCTGAATGCTAATAATAATTTTGCTTTGAATATAAAGTTAATCCTTTGAGACAAATTGAGACCTAAAAAACATTATCAGATCCCTGGGAAACAAGAAAAATTATGGAATAAGGTTAGGAGTTCCACCACTTTCTTCCACTCAAGTAATTCTGTGGTGTTCTTTTACTTTATGCAAATGACCTTGATGGCATACCTACTTTCCCAATTGGCCTTGTGATATTTGAGGACATTTATGAGTTATACCAGTGTAATATTTCAGTAAATTTACACCACTGCTTCATTTTAACAATCATTAAATAGTTTAAGAGGTTGAATATTGAGACCATTTATGTAAGATTTCTTTTCTTGTACCAAATAACCTACATTGTGCACTGTCACATGATATAAAACATCATTTGGTTTTGACATTTATACCATGGTAGCCACATCAGCACAACACAACACAAAAGCAATATTCATTAGAAATTTGTAATAAATCATATCTTTATATTTGAATATTTCTACTTTGTAACAAAGAAATCAACCACTTCTGCACCACTGCTTGATTTTGTTCACAATAAGATTTGCCCTTTGACATTGAATGGTCAACCAAACCAGTTATAAGTACCAATGCACCACCTATGTCACCTAGATCATATTTTTATCATTTTGATAACTTTTCCATGTGGTTTGAAAAAAAATGAAAAATATAAAACAAAATAATAGGTTTGAAAGCAGAACTTTCCCTATGCAGTAATGGTAATAAATCATAAATAAGTCAAATACAAATAGATATGTGGTTTGAAACCTACATGTTTCAAATCATCATGCAAGGACTCTCTTCAGGGTTTATTTTTTGGTGTATTTTTTTATACATTAAATCAAGTGCAGAGAAATTTGAGTAATATCAAACTGAGGCTAAGGGTGTCCTTTAGACTTGTATCATATGCTCATGCATGTAAAACAATGCAATTGGACCCTCACCCACCCACCCACCCCCCCAAAATCAGTATGACCTGTCATTTCATCATTTTCAATATCACCAACACCAACATCATAATGGAATCACAAGAGCAATCACCACCACATTATATAAACACCAAAATATCAAGAAAAGACAGAGCAACAGCACATCTGCATTTAGCAGGGAAATGAATAATCCTAAAAAATATTTAGTGAATAATGTACTAACATATAACTAAATGACCCAGTGTGTATTTCATTATTACAAAAACCTCTTGGCTCACCTTCAATAAAAATCTGGAACTCTGAATATGGTCCCTTTTATCTCATGGAACACAAATGAAGTATTTTCTAGGACTACATGCACACAAAGCTTGCTTCTCTATGAAATTAACTTGTTTTCCTGGATAGCATCACTAAAAACCATACTCACCAACTGTGATGCACAGTTTCACAGCTGAATAAGAGTTCATACAACACTCTGTATACATTGGTTTGTTTCAAAATTGCACATTATATGCTCTGTAGGAATGACATGACATAACTTTTGAGACACTCCCCAAGACTCAGTATTCAAATCATCACAAAGAAATGTGGATATATAATGCAGAAAAGAAAAACTTTCTTCCATTCACAGAAGTTAAAATTACTGGAATTTGATAGAATATATTTTTTTTTTCATTCTTAAAAAGAATTCTGTGAGTTCTAAGTATATTGGACCAGTTGCTGGGATATCCTGTAAAATTCATTTCTGACTCTGTATAAGGTAAGTTAAGTTTTTTTTTTTTTAAAGATATCTCTTACTGTCATAGACAAAAAAATGATTATAGAATATCATTTTACTTCTGATACAGGCTTTTGTACCTTAATGCTTGAAATATCAAAGTCTTTTTGAACTGCAATATGATATCTAAGAATAAAAAAATCTTCTTAACTCTGAGATATTCAACCAGCGTCCCATGGCCCAACTTGTTAATTAATTAAATATTAACTAAAAGGAAGACAATAGTCTTGTAACATTGTGACATATTCCATAAAAAAATTACTCTATGTTGCATGCCAAGTTACACCAACAAGTTTTTGTGTGTTCTTGTACGAATCACTTACACATGTATTTTTAACAAAGAATATAGATAAACAAATAAACTTGAGGTTTAGCTTTAATTGTATAATTTAAAAATATCCTAGAACTTCAGCACATGGGTTTTAGTTTTAAGAAAGGGGAAAATTCTCTCAAAATGACATTGAAAACAAACTCTTTTGCTCTAATCATAAAATTGACGGCAAGCACTATTTACAAAAAATATTTATTATTGATAACACAAAAGAACCCTATGCATGATTGAAGGGTATTATTAAAACAGTATCTGTTGGTAAATATAGCTTTGCAATTTATGTATAATTTGCATTAGTATTGCATACTTATTTCTCATGGGTAAACTGAATGGCCAGAGGTGCCATTCTCTTATTGCAATGCTATTTAAAGATCAAGTGACAAGGAAATTCATAAAGAATAATAATAACTCCGAAAATCATGTTGCTTGATTTATTTTCAAGACAAATACATGTTGTTAAATTTCCGACAATCTTACAGAGTCATCTTCAGAACATTCGGAGTTATTATTATATATATATATTATTTCTACAAGTTGGCAATGGATTAAGAAAATTCATTATTATCATTTTATGACGTTATATATAATTTATAATTTACTTCTTTATATTTTGAGTTGTTTGTGTGGTTGCTATCTACCATATACTAACTATGATGTTGGATAAATATCAATGATAATTTCAGAGATTTTCTTGATTTCTATAACCATTTGCAAGGTTAGGAAATCCATGAAGCATTTTCTTATGAATCTTTTTTTTCATGTCATCTTGAACAAAACCTGTATATACACACATATATAGAAAGAAAAAGTTTGGCATTTCATTATACATATAACTTGAGATATGCTTGACAATTCTAGATGTAGATATTGTCCAATAGCAGTAGTATCAGCATATTTGCTTCAGAATGAAAACATTGACAACAAAAAACAGCCTGTGAAAAAAACCGGACTGTTTTTTTTGCAAAGGCTCCAAGTTTATCATGGTTCCTTCCATTGGTGATCATTTTCTCTTCAATTTTGATGTTTGCAAATGGATTCTGTCACATCTTGATCTATCATGATCTTTCTTGATCTGTATAAGAAGACTGTCATATTGATGGCAACCTTAATGAATTTATAGGACAATTTCTATGAATAAATAATAGAAAATGACACTGCAATGAGCTAGTCATAACAAAATATTTTATTCAATCTGAAGGCCTTTGACTCATATATTCATTTTAAAACACCTGGAAAACCAAATATTGCAAATGTCTATTAGCTGTCTCATCTATTAAGGAGAGGAGACTTTTTATGCTTATTTCCATAACCTTACTTAGCATAATTAAGAATAATGATAGAGTTTGGGATGTCAAACCATGCAGCTTTGATAATCTATTCAGCTCTGTTTACACTACAAATTTTGCTAGTGTGTCTTTGTCACATTTTTAAGCTCAATTCATAATTAATCCTTGATTCGGAAAACTTGTATGTCTATACATTGCATGTATGTACATTGTTGTCAAACTCCCCTAAAACCACAGTTCCTGCAATATACATTTACATGGACTACAACTAGAAATCTGCAACAACAAATCATTCAAAATAACAAACAAAAATTGCTTTGTGAGTGTCTCTTTAGTAGCCATCCTTTAAAACACTTCAAAAGTCTACAATATGAACACAGTTGCCATTCTCAAATTTTCAAGTCTATTGACAAATCTTTTTATTTAGAGGATTAACTTTCCACCACATGTTCATCAGCTTTAAACTTTTGTAACTGAAGCCCAGTTTACATTGTTGATTGTGTAAGCAGTAACCAGTGTCTTTTAGTCAAAGCTTCTTTGAAGCAATTCAAAAATATTCAGTCTAAACACATCTTTTTATCCAAAGGGATTATTAGCATAGTGTTCTTCAGCTCTAAACGTTCGCAACTTTGTCCACATTGTGAACAAACTTACTTCAAGTCACTTCAAGTCATGGGAAAGATTATGCTTTTAAATTAAAATCAAAGCTAAATCTTTGCTAGACAATTTAAACAGATTGACTTCAAGTCACTTCAAGTCTTTCAAAAGATTATAAATTAAAGTTTATTTTTAAAATCAAAGGCTAATCTTTGCTAAATGAATCAACAATGATTGTTTAAGTTTTCCTTAAAGGACTTCAAATGTCTACAGTAGATACACAGTTGTGATTTGAAAGTTTTCTCTTTGAAGTCTATCGACATTTATCTTTATTTAGAGGGATTAAAATTCGACCTTTTAGCATTGCCACATGATCTGCAGCAAACCATTGTGACTTTGTTGACAATGTGAACACACTGACTTCAAGTCATTTCAATTCACTTTGCCAAAGAAATTGACAATGTAAGAAATATCCTAATTCTATGTTTATGGCTATACAATATGATCTCATAAAGCCAAGATGCCACAAAACAGAAAAAATATCAGTTGGATACAGATGAAGAAGCTGGCTTACTGCTAGACTATTAGCTCTCACCACCTGATTCACACAAACTTATATTAAACTGATGTCTATTCACAACCATTTCCTTACATGGCTTATAGTTTTCATATCGGTAAATTTAAACCTTAATTCAAGAAGTTCGTGTTTGGGGGATATTTGCTTTCAAATATTAAACCGACATGAGAAAGACTTTGGTTATCAGTTATAATTAACCTACAATTTGTCTAGACATGGTTCTATGTTTTCTCTGACCTAAGGGGTCTGTTTTATGATTGACATTTATTCCATGACACATGACATTGATTCAATCACTGATAAAAGAAGAAACAAAGTGGAAAAGGAATTTTTGAGAATGATTTGAAGTCTTCAATGACCTTGGATGAGGTAGCCAGATAATGGTTTTAGATTAATAATAAGCTAGAAAAGGTGGCCTGGGATTGGTTGAAAGTTTAATATGACCTACTAGAACATGGCAGCCAGGGATTGGTTCTACATTTACCATGACCTAGGATGTCACTGTAGGGGATAAACCAATTTTGAATCTTCAGCTTACATGTCTATGGAGATTTTTGTGCTGTAACAATACAAAAATGTTGTTTCTCACAAATATTTCTACCACCTCTTCTGGCCTCAAAGTATTTAAAAAATAGTGATGTTTTGTTGTTTATAATATTTATTTATGGTTTTTTGGAACACTAGAATTTGGGGTGCGTATATCTTACTGATAAATGTTGCTGTTTTTCACAAATAGTGTTTGGTCTTTCCTCATATTTGTGAAATTCTTTATATCTACCATCATGTTTACTCTTTCTGGAAGGTGAGTGTGTGTGTGTGTAAACTATCAATGGACTGATTAAGTGTAATGTCCATAGAAAACAATTAAATCTTTTAATTTGAATTTGCAATATGAACCAACTGAATTAGGTGCTAATTACAAACTATAGAAGCAATTATAAAATCAATGTATTAGACATCAATTCAAATAAAAAACTTAGAAACAACTTAAAAGTCATCGACCCAATTATGAAACTACTTAACCACTAAATATTTGTACAGGTCCATTAAGACATTAAGGGGACATGGGGGGTTAACGTTTTTTCTAAATAACTTTTCTACTTTTTGATCAATTTTGAAAAATGATATATCCCTGATTAACTTATTCAAATGCTCACATCTTTA
>JAVSBT010231085.1:0-12996 GCA_033118115.1 Pharyngocirrus eroticus | reverse complement strand
CACAAAAGATATGCGGTTTGAAACCTACATGTTTCGAGTCATCAAGGACTCTCTTCAGGGTTTATTTCAAAAGTCAAAAGCACTTTTGAAATAAACCCTGAAGAGAGTCCTTAATGACTAGAAACATGTAGGTTTCAAACCGCATATCTTTTGTGTTGGACTAAACATATATCTTAAATGTTTTAATCCTGTTCAAAAGCGACTGTATGATAACTGATTGTTTGACTGGTAGCTCAAGAATATTATAGTTTTTGTTTTGTATTTAACCTCAAAGCTATATTACAACTGGATTGTTTTTATTTGTACATTATTTATGCCATATTCCCAAGATTGTCACAGTAATATTAGAGGGCCCTTTGAAAATCAATGTTGTACGTTGTTATGGGTTTACCATCAGGAAATAATGCTTTTATTATTATTATTTATTTTTTATCATTATTATTATTATTAAAATTCATAATTATAGATAACAGAATAAATTGAGAACCAAAAAGTTGGAGAAATCTTATATCAAATCTTGTATTTATATGCTTTTATAGTTTATATCTATTTTTGAAATAAAGATTTTTATGATAACTTAATAATAATGGTGTCTGTTTATTTGTTCAATTTTGAATGGGAAATATGATGATAACAAGTTACATCAAATTGAGTCGCTTTCAAAAATAAAGCCAAGGCAGGAAGAACTTATTTTTCTGTGTTTTTTTAATTTTTGGTCTGTAAGTTTTTTTGTTATATAATCAAAACTGTGGCTTAAGATGTCCTAAAGCTAAAAATATATGCTTTTATAGCATTATCTTTTGTAGAAAATGATTATTTGGGACATATGTTTTTGCATGTCAAAAAAAGCAATTAGACCCTCATGACGCCTTAATAGAATGAACGCTAATCCGAGTATTTTTTTCATGTTTTATTGCAAATGTTCGTAAGCTATTACTTACATCTTCAGGAAAACTGAAGTGTGAAGAGTACACAATTCATAAAAGAAGCTACAAAGGGGGGGGGGGGAGGAATGAGATGACATGAGCAGTAGCAATTAACACCTACTTGGCAATTATACAGCTGTTATTGTAAAAACAAAATTATTATAAGATACCCAAAAATTACAATGGGAAAAAAAGGCATGAATAGTTATATTATATTACAAAATATAATTATAGGACACAAAATGAATATTGACGAAAGAGAGAAAGTTCTCTACTTGCTTTTAACCCCAAAAGATATTTCGCACCACTTTCACGACTGGCAACAAATCATTTAGAATGCCCCAGACCATGTTTTACAATGTAGTAAGGAAAACAAGAGTATATGCTTTCAACATATTATAAATCCAAATTTAGATCTTGGAGTGCTGACTATATAGTCATAATACTTTATTGAAATCACATTACACACGTTCAGACTAAATTGGTTTTCAAATAAAGGCTCTAGCCAAGGAGAAGACACTGCTCAATATTTCTTTAATATTGTATCATTTGAATTTCTAACTTTATCTCTTTCTATTTTAAGTTTTTATATTCTACAAACATGCAATATAACTCTTATTCAAAAGGTGTGAATAAGAAATTGTTCAAGTACGAGCTCAAGCAATTAAGGGAAATCAATATCCTTCAATATGTTGTTGACTTTTTGTCTGCTGTTGCGGGCTTAATTATCCATTTGGGACAGGAAATGTTGTCCACTGGACAGTCCACTATAGTTGACATAGAAGTCAATGGGACCTTAATTGGGACATGGGATATATGTCCTCTGTTGCCAATGTCCTGTTTATCAGGAGTCGTCTGTTGCAGGGCACTGGGTTTTTTTCTCCTTACTAATTTTAGAAACTTATGACTTATCTAGTTATCTGCAATTGACTATGCAGTTATGAGATTTCCCCTTTCTTGATTTTTGTTGTTCATATGCAATATTACACAACTATAAATAACATACCTGTATATTATAAATGGACACGTATGAACAATGGTATATTCAATATCTTGAGGAAATAGGAAGTATTTACAGGTTATCAGCAATAACAATCCCTTGAAATATATATAGTTCATGTCCTTTACAACAAAAGAATTATTGACTTCCTTTGTGTTTCATTTGAAACTGAATTTCCTTATAGACAAATCCCTTTCTTTTCCTGTAAATACCTTACTTATGACCAGCGGAATCAAAGCCTTTTTTTGACTTGTGGGAGCGATGAGTACATCCTAAATGAATATTTTCAATAACAAATTATGATATAATATTAAAAGTACATTAATGACATTCTTGTATACAATAGAGAACTATTGCTTAAGATATTTTCAGTCTGAAGACAATCAAACATGAGTAACCTGAAGGTGTTTTGCTATAATTTCTTACTGAAAGTACATATACAGTGATACCCCTCAACAGGGACACCCTATTTGCCATGACATTTTATCCACTGTAAAGGGGTTGCCCAGTGATATTCGCTAATCTTGCTATTGATGGCTATGGATTAAGGATTAAACTTGAAAGTGCACAGAATATGTGCACATAATCGAATAAATGGTATCATAACAAATAAAATGTCCAACTTGAAAGTTTTTACTGTTTTTGTATAATTTAACAAGGAAGTATCGTGCAATTCAAATCGTGCAGAGAAACATTATTTTCATTAAATTCAAGGATTTTGATGAAACACATGAAATGGCAAGAACTAAATCAATGTTGGCTTTCGTTTTCCATCTCGGAAGTTTCATCAGTTTTGTTTTAGCACAGTCTACGTTTGTTCCATCTTCGATAAAACAGCATAGTTGCAAAAAAGATGACTATGCGAAAGTTGTGAGAGAAAATGTGGATTTCTTTGAGAAACAATTTGATTTATTTGAAAATGAAATTGGAATGTATGATGATAAAAATAATGAATTAAATGAACGTGTGGATCTCTTGGAGACGGAACTTGAGGAAAACAACACTGAAAGTCTGGGTATATATTTTAAACTGTTCATTCCAAGAATCTTAGAAAAAAATTAGAATTAATCATCATTTTCATCATAAAGCATCACTATAATATAATTCTATTTTTAGAAATTCTGTTTTATTTTGGCAATTAATGAAATAAAACAAACCATGAAATAAAATAAAATTGTTTCATAATTTTTACCTCTGAAATTAAATTCCTGATTTAATTTTGAACAACCCTATTATGTATTTTATTATTTTGAATACTTATGTTTTTTAACTTTCTGTTTATAGCTCCTGGACATTGGGGGCAATGGGGCTCGTGGTCTCCAAGTAGAGGGGACTGTGAAAAAATGGTTGTCACTAGAGAGAGACACTGTAACGTTTCAATGACTGGTGTTTTACCATGCAAAGGAAACAGTACTGAGAAGAAGCTAACTTTGTGTACAAAAGGTATTTTTTTTTAATCATATACATTAATTAACGATTCTCTAACTACACTTTCACGTGATATTTCTTTCTATATCATTCCAAACTGATCACAACTGGTCGGAATTTGGTATAAAAAATTGGGTCGGTTGGTCGGTCAATATTTTCACATAAATTAGACATCACTCGGCCTTTTACGTAGAAACGACGGAAAGGAGTATGCACCAACACCTTATAGTTCTTTATTTCTAGCCGAAAATGTAGCTTTACACACCAAAGCGTTTTTCCTTGCCTTTGTTGACAAAATTTGCCAAAACAAACTCGATATTTCAATCAATTTGGAATGACCTAATTTCACATCAACTTCTTTCTGAAAAAAGTTGTCATTTTCGACGAAAAGTCTCAAAGAGTCTGAAGGCGCGTGATTCAGCACGCGCCTAACTTTCAGACTTATCAGTCTGTGTAAAGCTTAGAGCGTGAATTATTTCACATTTATCAATATTATTTTATTAACAAATTGTGACGTCAGCTGAGACCCCTCAGTACTATTTCCGATTTCAGACCAACATCTTCAATAAAATCCTTCGTTTTCATTGACTTTTAGGTTCAATTGTCTCTGCTGCCAAAAGATTGCTAGGTAGGTCCGATCCATTTGAATTCGACCAGGTTGAGGTAGACTTAGGAGGAGACTTTACAGATGCTTCTACCTTTACAGCTCCCTTCGAGGGAATATACCACATCAGTTTAAGCATGGCTTTATTTAAAAATAGGTATTTTGGTATTAGAAGTATATCACCTGGAACTCGATCAGCAAAAGTACAGACGATCTTGCACCGTCCTGCTCCACCTATCCCTGCATATGAACAAGCTATGCTTGATGACTTATTATCTCATAATATCTCAGGTGGGATAGACTTTGATTCGAGTAACTATTTGTCCTATATGAGAGAAAAGGAATATTTTTACTTTGCTAGTATGGGATATCCTTGGGGTTACGTTGCTAATAACACTGAATATACATTTCTGACCTCTTTCTCAGTGTTCAGTTTGACAGGTTTATTTGATCCTTTGATAGCTTTTTCAGCTACTGGTGTTCCACGTGATGACGATACACCAGTAGGTTCACCCTTCAAGTCTTATGGCTATCCATCGCATTATAGTACAGAATTGAATGAAGGCAGTGGCTTTAGTACCTCAGTAGGGGGATTCGTCGCTCCAGTAGATGGCGTATATGTCTTTACATTTGGGGTGAACGTGGTTATGAACATTACAATGGCAAACTTTAGGATGGGATCTATATGTGTAGGGGTTTGTCCAAATTTCTTGTCTTTCTCTGAGTATATTTTGTATAATTCTGGAGACACTTGTAAAGGTGGTATTCAAGATGGCGTAAACATTGGTTCCTTTAGCAGGACCACAATGCATGAATTGGTAGCGGGAGATAAAATCTTCATGTTTTTCGAGTTTAACCCTCTATTTCCAATACCTAAAGCATTTAGACAGTCCTTTAGTGGTTTTTTATACTCGCCCAATACCACTTCTCCAGTTGCATTTTCTGCCATAGGTGTTTCAGAAGGGGGTAGCCAATCTTCTGATCTCAGCCCCGTCCCTTTTGCGAATGTTTTGGTGAATAAAGGTTGGTCATTTGTCGGTAGTTCTACGTTCCATTGTGACGTTTCTGGGCTTTATTTCTTCCAATTTGGAGCATATTATGAAAGTTGGTATGTTGAACTCACTGGGGATGATGATGGAGGCATTAATCTTTGGCTTTTGAAAAATTCCGAACCAATTGCTGCAATCGTTTCCAGATATGAATTGATGATACAAATAAACAGATATGTGACGGATGAGCGCCCAATAGGAAGATCTATGATTGTGTCCTTATCAGAGGGAGACACTGTTCATTTGTTGGCAAAAGAAGGATCAAGTAGGAAAAATCTTGACGAATTCTTTTTCCTTGGCTATCTTTTGCAACCAAATGAATTCAAAACACATTTAGATATTAACCAGTAAACTTACTGGAGTTAGAGAATTAAAAAGATTGGAAGCAATTTTTTGACGATTGATAATAAGGTATTTAAGCTATTGTGTAGTTGATAAAAAGATTTCAAGGTGTGTTATTCTCAGCATCTCTTGGTATACTATACTTTAAATAAAAGGGAGTTGTTGACAGTACTGGTCATCCAATAAATTTGATGAAAAGTTTAGCATTGACTTTATTTAAAGCTATAATCACTAATCCTTGATTGATGTTTCATCTCACTGTTTTTCACAAGTTTAGCAATTTAACATAATATTATAGTTAACAAACTTTTTGTCGAGCCTGCTTTAATCATGTGATTGTAAGTGAAACCAAGTCACTGAAAAAGCACATGTTATTGTTGTTTCAGTGGGGAGCATTATGTAAACAAGGAAAATATCAGAATTTTTCTCTAACAATGCTTGAATGTTGTTTTTTCCCTGGATTTTCTAAGAACTTAGGGAGATCTAATCATTTTTATACTAGAAGAGAGAAAAAAATCATTTGACAGTTACATAATATGTTATTTATAGTTATACTTATTTCTTTTTGTTGCATACAAATGTTCAAGAACTACAATATTGGACTGAGAAAAATTGCCCATACATTTTTTTGGCCCACTTTGCACTTGATCATTATGGCCAAAATCATGTATTTATATCACACAAAAAGAGATAGCATGCATGATCGTGTTTTAAATTTAGTAAGGGGATGGTACCCTAATTTACCAAGTTTACCATAAACAGGCCATCAATATTTTTGAATTAGTTGTATGCAGTGAGTAGAATAAAAGCCACGTCATACAAGTGCAAATGTTTATAAACAAGCTCAATCTTTCTCATTTTGATTGATGTGTCAACATATACCAACTGCGATAAGGGCTTAGTCTATTGGCTAATATATCATGAGATTTACCTAATTTTATTTTAATTAAAGTCACATCTGCACCATTTTCACACTTTGCTTTAAAAAGCAAATTATGAAAATGGTGCAGGCACTTTAAGAAAGTTATCATTAACACCACGGAATGTCATACTATTGTTTTATCAAACACAGAATAAACATGTGTTCATATATCACATGCTTTTTTTTCGTTCACCTTTAAGAAGAAATTTGCATATTTTTTTCTAGAGCTAATCTTGACATTTTTTATTTCTTAATTTACACTAGGTCAACGAGAGATGACTGGTACATTTAATAGTAGTTATGTGTGTAAAGCCATGCTTTGGTATCTAGCATTTAAATGTTGTTGTTGTTAGGTTTGTTTTATACTATTATTTTGTTATAGGTTTTGTAACACATTTGAAATGTTTATCCTAAATCAAATTGTATATGTTTACAAGGATTTAGTATACTAAAATTATGGTTGATACTAAAGGTTTTAAAAGAAATTCAGGATTTTTTTTCATAAAATGAAAGAAAGCTCATTTCCACATCTGGAGAAAATGTTGATATTGTTTGCTTAAGTGTATTTCTATGGGCACTTAACACGGATAAATCGGGTCAGAACATGCTCCAAGGTGGCATTTTAATCACTTTCAGACAGTACAGTTTTACCCATGTTAAAATCCCAGAGAGATTTTCAAAATGCTTTTTTTTCATATTTCCATACGATAAGAAATAGTAAAATGAATTCCAGTCGATGCTAAAATCGCTCTTGCCTTTATGAAAAAGAAACCTGAAATTTTTTATTCTTGGACACCTTTACCAGCAAAAAAACTATATGTTCATAAATATTTAAATTCTAGGGAACAGGTATAACTAATAATGTTATGTGTTCAAACATTTATTATTACACTTTGTCTATATAGAATGGTAACTAACCATAATGATAGTGTATAGAATTAAATCTAAATATTGTGCTTTTTTTTGTATGAATACAAATTACAATGAAAACATATCTTGAATGTTTTAATCCTATTCAAAAGGGCCTATGATAGCTAATTGGTTTAATGGCCCCTAAAAAAAAAAAATTTGTATTTGTATTCAACCTCTAAGCTATTTCTAAAATGTTTTTTTTTTTAAATTTGTACATTAATTTTTGACATATTCCCAAGATTGATATAGTAATGTTAATTATTATAATAACATGTAATAAAATAGAATAAATAGAGAAAAGAAAAGTTGGAGAAATCTTGTATTAAATTTTGTATTTACATGCTTTGTATCTATTTATGAAATAAAGATTTTCATGATGACTTTATAACAATAATGGTGTATATTTATTTGTTAATTTTTTTTTTTTGGGGGGGGGGGGGGTATAATAATGATGACTGTTAAGTTCTATCAAATCCTTTTGTTTTTAGTTGTGAAAGTCAATATCAAATTGAATCACTTTTAAAGGCAAATTTAAGGCAAAATGATGAAGGCAGACCAATTAGACAAGGATCATGAACTGTTCTCAAGGCGATCAAACATGATCCTCTAGAGGACCCCCAGTCAAAAAAAAGAAGAAAAAAACCAAGCCAAGGATGATGTCACATTTAATTGATTGCCCGTTTACAAAATAATGTACTAGAACACAGTCTTACCATAGAATAAAATAATTGAGCTTTTGTAACCAACTTTGTAGAGTGCTGGTGCATTGGTTCAATCTCTGCTTTATTGTGATCCACATTTAGATGGATCCTACCACAAGAGGTCACTGTCACTCAATAGCATGCATAATGCAATCAACTATTGGTTATAATGAAATGCCCCCCCCCCTCCCTCTTGTATTTTGAAACATTAGGGCTTTTCTTCTGACTACACAAAATGAGAAATTATTATATCTTTAGAATCAACTTGTATAGCTTAAAATAGAATGCCTAATTTCATCTAGTGTTTAATAATGGATACTTGAATGCCTTTTATCAAACCTATCTCTTATCATTCATTACATGAATATAATATGTATTCACTTGTCTAAAATAAGTTAATGAAAACAAAAGATGAGTCCCGGGGGAAATAAAAACATGAACTGTTCAACTGCCAGTAGATATACTGTTCTACATAATATTAATAATGTTTAATAAATGTCATCAAGATAAGTCTGTATCAGATCAAAGGTGACAGTTTTCAAAAGAAAAATCATTTAGACATTCACAAGCAAAATCAGGAAATGTTGACATTTATGCTCATAATATTATAATTGTACATGTTAATACCAAGTGTTTCAACCCCTTCCCAGTGGAGAATAACTATCATTAAGTCTTATCAGATTGAGAAAGATCTTAGTGTGACTGAAAGCTTACAAAAGTAGGCTATAAAGGATTCCAAAATTATAGTCTTAAGGTTTTTCAAAATAAAAGTAAAGTTAGGTCTAGTGGATCTATGGGGTTTTATTTGTTACTGTCAGAAATAGTCTGGAATTGAATTGGATAACCCATAGTAATCCGGACCTGACCACACAACTATAGAAGACAACCTTTTCCATATATAAACTTATCCTTTATTCTATAACGTGTGAATGGTGTGGCGAGCATTCGTTTCATAGTCGTTATTTACGGTTGATAATACATGTTCTAGCTTAAATGTAGTTTTAAAATGACAGAATCTACAAGTAGAATTATTGTCATTAGACTTTCGGTGATTAACACATCTCATGTTCTGACATTATCCTGAAAAACGTAAGTGATAATCAACTAGATTGTATTTTCAATTTTGTTGAATCGTCACTTTTACTCTAGATAAAAAACAATGTCCATAAATAACCATGGTTGTATAACCTATGCAAACAGAACACATGGTTCCCCTATGATTCGTTTACGCTGGTGGGTCAAGGGCGATCATCAATCAAACTTGAAAATTGTACATATGGCTGGATAAATACTTGATGATCCAAATAACCATGTATTTCCATGATATAGCCATTCCCTTTTTGAAAAAAATAATCTTAAGAGGTACTAAAAAGGTGTTTTAAAACTTAGACCATTTTCTAAACACTAGCACAAAACGTAAATATAACTGTAGAATTAAACACACTTATGCCCAGCCAAAATATTTAAACCCAAAGGAAAATTAAACAATTGTTAATAATTATGTTAAAAAAATGTGTAGGCTATAAACTATTGTTCTTGGAGTGTATTATAAGTCTGATTTTGATTTGGTTTTTTTATTCAGCAAATGTCATAAGTATACAAAAATAATACAGTATGTAATAGTGTGATGATAATAATAAAAAAAAATAAAAGCTAACAGAAAGTGATTTACAAGATAGATTTCAAAATATTATACCGTTTGCATAGGTTATAAAACCATGGTTATCTATATTACCATTCATTTCGAATATAAAAGTGATGATTCAACAAAATTGACAATACAATCTAGCTATTGACCAAGACATGTTCCATTTTTAAGATTATATCAGAAAATGAGATGTGTTAAACACCGTAAGTCTTATGACAATTCTTCTACTTGTCGATTTTGTCATTTTAAAACAACATTTAAGCTACGCCATGTATTATTAACCATAAATAACGACTATGAAACAACTGCTCACTACACCATTCACTTGTCATAGAATACAGTATACGTTTATATATGGAAAAGGTTGTATCTTATAGTTGTGTGGTCAGGTCCGGACTACTATGGGTTATCCAATTCAATTCCAGACTATTTCTGACAGTAACAAATTAAACCCCATAGATCCACTAGACCTGACTTCACTTTTACTTTAAAGAAGTGTTATTCTTTTTTCAAACACATTTTTTTCGTGATTACTTTTTCTCCCATTTATCTAAGGGGGCCAACCTATATACAACGTAGTTACAATTTTTTCTATGAATGATAATTAATATTTTAATGAAATAATGTACAGATTTTTACATTGAAAAAAACTCTAATTTGGGACTATAATTTGGGAATGCTATACATTGTATAGCCTACTTTTCAAAGCTTTCAGTCACACTGAGATCTTTCTCAATTAGATAAGTGATAGTTATTCTTCACTAGGAAGGGGTTGTGATCATCTGGTATTTACATGTGTACATCACATATGTCAACATTTCCTGATTTTACTTTACTTGTGAATGTTTCATTTAAAAAAATGAGAACTATCGCTTTTGATTTGATACAGATTTGTCTTGATGAAATTTATAAAAATATGTGTAGAACAGTCATATCACCTGGAAGGTTAATAGATTAGATTAGATATTAGGCTTTCAAGTGTCCATAATTAACACTCAATAGTACTAGGCATTCTATTTTAAGCTATACGTATAAGTTCATTCTAAGGATATAATGATTTCTCATTGTGTATATTCAGAAGAAAAGCCTTGATATTTCAAATTACATGTATGGGAAAGGGGATTTCATTTATACAACCATAGACATTACATTGTTACAAGTCTATGATACAACCAATAGTTTATTGCCAATGCATGTTATGACAGTGACCTCTTGTGGTAGGATCCATCAAAATGTGGATCACAAATAAGCACAGATTGAACCAAGAACCACTTCACCAGCACTCTACACAGTAAGTTATTAAAGCTCAATTATTTTCTTCTATGGTATAACTGTGTTCTATAAAATTATTATTTAAACTTTAAACGGTCAATCAATATCGTGTGACATAATTCTTGGCTTGGTTTTTTTCTCTTTTCACCTGACTGGGGGTCCTCTAGAAGATCATGTTTGTTCGTCTTGAGAAAAGTTCAAATCCTTGATACTTCATTTGTTTTAAGTTATTTAAAAAACTTAAAACAAAATAATGTAGTATCAAGGATTTGAAAGAACTTAACATTCATTCATTATTATGATACCCCCCCCCCCTCCAAAATTAAACAAATAAATATACACCATTTTTGTTATAAAGTCATCATGAAAATCTTTATTTCAATAATAGATACAAAGCTTATAAATACAAGATTTCTCCAACTTTTTGTTTCTCTATTTATTCTATGTTAGTGCATGTTATTATAATCATGACTATTACTAATACTAATAATGATATTAATAAAAGCTTTATTTACTGAGGGTAAAACCTTAACAACGTTACGTACAGCATTGATTTTCAAATGGCCCTCTAATATTATTATGACAATCTTTAGAATATGTCATAATTAATGTACAAATAAACCCATGTTAATTTCCTGTAGAGACTTTTGCATACAAGCAAACAAATATTCAAATGTTATGCACTTGTTGAAATGAAATTTCTTACATTTTTGAGAAAGAAAGTAACATGTTTTAAATACTCCTTGTATACATTAAGATACATATTTCAAATGTGGTGCAAAATAACACCCCAAAAATTAACCAAATAAAAGCTTCACATTATAGCATGGCTGTACAAATATTATTACTGATCAGCATTAAACGTATCTGGTTGACCTAGTGTGAATAGAGCATGTCATGTTTAGCTAGAGAAAAAAAGGTTATCATACTATTAAGGAAATGCAAATTACTTTATAAAGGTGAACGCACCCCCCCCCCCCCCCCCCATGTGATATATGAACACATGTTTATTCAGTGTCTAATAAAACAGTAGTATATGATTTTGCAGTATTTATAATGGCCCATAATTCCGAGAATTACAAACCTTGAAATCTTTTTATTAACTACACAATAGCAATACCTATATTTAAGATCAATCGTCATAAATTACTTCCAAATTCTTTAAATCTTGAACACCAGTAAGTTTACTGGTGTGTATATAACGATTTTTTAAAATCAATTTGGTTGTAAAAGATATCCAAGGAAAAATAATTTGTCAAGATCTTTCCTACTTGATCCTGCTTTTGCGCACAAATGAACAGTGTCTCCCTCTGATAAGGACACGATCATAGATCTTCCCATTGGGCGTTTATCATTCATATATCTGTTAAACTGTATCATTAATTCATATCTTGATACAATTGCCGCCATCGGTTCAGAATTTTTTAAAAGCCAAAGATTTATGCCTCCATCATCCTCTCCGAGCTTATTTATACTATATTCACTGTTATAATATGCTCCAAATTGGAAAAAGTAAAACCCGGAAACGTTGCAAATAAATGTAGAGTTATCGACAAATGAGACACCTTCATTCACCATAACATTCGCAAAAGAGACGGGGCTGAGATCAGAAGATTGGCTACCCCCTTCTGAAACACCCATGGCAGAAAATGCAACTGGAGTGGTGGTATTGGGCGAGTACAAAAAACCACTAAAGGACTGTCTATATGCTTGAGCAGAAGACTTAGGGTTGTAACCAATATAGAATATATCTCCCGCTACCAATCTATGCATTGTGGTCCTGCTAAAGGAACCGTTTTCAACATCAACTAGACCACTGTTGCAAATGTATGGGCCTGCTATTACAGTATAATATTTATAAAGCTCAGAGAAGGAAAAGAAATCTGGACAAACTCCGACACAATTAATTCCCATCTCAACTTCAACATCATCAACTTTCGTTACCACCTTCCCCACAAACGTAAAGACATATACGCCATCTACTGGAGCGACGAACCCCCCTACTGTTGCATTAAAGCCACTGCCCTCATTTAATTCTGTACTATAATTCAATGGATAGCCATCATATCTAAAGGGTAGAAGTACTGGCCTTCCTTCCAGTCGTGGAATACCAGAAGCTGAAAAAGCTATCAAAGGATCAAATAGACCTGTCAAACTAAAAGCCGAAAAAGAGGTCAGAAATGTATATTCAG
>JAVSBT010231084.1:17619-29021 GCA_033118115.1 Pharyngocirrus eroticus | reverse complement strand
GCCTTGAAACTATAAGCTTATTTGAACAAGAAGAAATACTGATGACGTTTTGATAGCGTCGTATGACGAAATAGATGTACAAGTGTTCAATTATGTCGTCATTTGATGCTATCATACGGGGGGAGAGGTTACACTACGAAATTAAAAAATCGATCTAAAACATATTAGAACTGTTTTATTATTTTTTTTCATCAACAGTAAAGCTTCAATATATGCTTCTAAATTGGAAAATGCTGTTTATTCAGTGTCTTAAATTTGGTGGAAGTTCTACTTTAAGCATGTTTAGACCCTTGCAAACACCTTCATGGTTGCTTTAACTTTTAAATAATCAAGACAGTAGGTGGCAAGGAAAGCTTTTTACCAGACTGAAATTTGGTTTGATAAATGCTATATAGAGCAGCTTTAAAATGAATATGGGAATCAAGAAAACAGCCTTCTGTGAAAAATGGAACCTGAAGTAGACTTGCAGACACCCTGATTCCTTTACCAATCCCCATACACTCTCAGGGCTTTGTGGAAGAACACTTCTTTGAATTGATCCAACTTCTGTTGTAGAAAAAGCTAAAAATGAAATAAGATAAAATGTCTCCCCTTTTCACTTTCCTTGATGGATGTTCCTATTTTTTTCCAGTTGCATTCTGTGTTATTTATCAAAGTTTTCCCTGAAAGCCACAGACTCTTAAGAGTGATGATGCCCTTCAAGAATTTGTTATTTTTATTATTATTTTTATCTTTTCAGGTATTCTGATAACAGCCAGGCAGCGCCAAGAATTTAGAATTCGCCTTCAGAAAAGAGCTCGACAAAAAGCTGAGAAAAAGATTGATGTCTTAGAACATGAACATCACAATAAAGCGGTAAGTTGTTAATTTTCCATCCTGTTCCTCTGATTTCAGTATATATATGTACAGATTCTAATTTTGTGATGTCTAGGATCATTAGTGATATTTAGTAGCAAAATGACATCAACACTAGATCTAGTGATACCAATACAACACTAATTAGTGTTGCTCTTTTTCCCTTAATTGTGCTATTTAATGGAAAAGAGCAACACAAAATAGCGTTACTATGGTACCACTTAATCTAATGTTGGCGCAATTTTACCACCAAATATCACTAAAAAAAACCTCTAAACATCAAGATTATTTCTAACAGTGTAAAATTATCCCATCTCTGCTGTCAATGAATTACTCTTCCACTTTATAAAGCAAATCTTTTTACATTGATATTTGCAGAAACAAATAATAGCTTTGAAGGATCTGTGTAATAAAGCTGGTGTACACGAAGACGATATTGACGCTTGCACACCAAGACGTAAGTACCCATGTCATCAGTTTTCCTCTCTCAGTATAACTGTGTTTACATTGAGTTGTTTGAAAGTGACTTTTTAGCTGAAACTCTTTAAAGTATTTCAGAAGTCTATAGTCTAAACACTGATACAATTTTTGTCTGTCTAGTTGAAATCTATTGACAAATCTTTCGACCTATTAGCATTGCCACATGCATGCCAGCTTAAAGCTTTTGCGAATTTTAGTCAGTATAAAGACATTGACTTCAAGACGCTTCAAATCATTCGAAAGATTATTAGTTGCACAGAATATTATGAAGCTGACCTTAAGAAAAAAGCAAAGTTTTTATTAGAGAAATCAACCCATGAACTCGACTTTAAAAGAAGTTACCTGGGTATATTTTGCTATAATTTCTTGCCTGAATACTTGTTCATTAAACCCACAGTATATCAATAGATGATATGAGTTTATTAGCATGTATTTTGGTAAGAAATTATTTTGCAAAATAAACACAGGTTACCCATGTAAGTTGTCAACAGACTAAAAAGATCTGGAGTTCCCTGCTGTACATAACTCTATACATATATATAATCATACATGTATGAAGACACAACATTAAGGCATTCCTTATTGCTAATTGTGCAGCTAAACACTCCAAAAAAGATTCTGTCCTTGACATCTAGTGTGCTTTTTCAGAAAAGTGCCACTTTCTCTTCTCGGCATCAGCCCACTTAACTTTTTTTTTAATTCTCTAGAATTCAAAAGCATTGGTTGTCTTTATAATCTTCTCCTCTCTCTAATGTAACATACTTTTTAACTAAGTTAAAAACGTGCCTCACATCTTTGAAAATATCATGGTTCAATGAGCAGTTATTTTTACTGCATAATCAATCAACTTTTGAGCACTATTTTAAACACAAAACCCAAAGCATTGTTTTGGTCCCTGCTTCTTTTTTCTTTTTTAGCCTAATCTTTGCTGGATTGAATGACTTTTTTGTAACGCTGTAAATGTTTCAAAACACTTCTTTTTTTCTTTCCTCATTCATTATATTATTCCGAGACTTTCAAACTTTTGACTCCTCGATTGAATATAGCTTTCTGTTTATGAAATTAAAGTTCTCACCTTTTGGTCAAAATCTGCCTGTAGAAAATGGATGTGGATGTTGGCTTTAAGTGTTTCCCAATAGGGGAAAGTGTCAGAGCTGTACCAAGGAAAAAAGATTTCTTTCACGAATTGAAAGGCTTTACGAGAATAAAAGATCTAATGCAATCATGGAGGCCATGTCTTGAAACGAAAGAAAATTCAAAGCTTAAGATTGACCTCAAACTTCTATAATTGCAATTTCTGGAAGAAGAATGTTTCTGTTGGAAAATTTGATCTGATGGAATTTGGGTTTTTCTTCTAAGCCTTGGATCAATCTGATAGAAATCTCCTGATTGTACTATTGCAGGACATCTCCCTAGTAATGCCACTTTAAGCTTAGCCGTTATTTAGAATGACTGACAGCCAATAGATGTAGATGTGTAAAGAGACGCTAGGCTCAATCCCCAATTGGGGCCAGTATAATATCTGATATTCCACAGTGACAAATTTTGATATGGTACCATAGAAAAGTGTGTCATGTTTCTGGTCTGTTGTGTATAGATTTGCTTAATGAGACATGCAGTGAAACATAATCAGTACCAAATCTGAGATCGACATAATCTGCAAGTTTTTTTGATATTGTTCAGTATTTTTTTTCATCAGATTAGATTAACAAGTTGATTCACTGTCATGTCGTAATTTATGCAAGGAAAAATGAGCATGTAAGAGTTATTTAATGCGATTGAACAGTAAGGAACTTTTGCTCCTGACCTTTTCAGTTTGTAGACAACAGTAGGACTAGGAGCGGTTATCCTAAGATCTTGGGTTCGAGTCCCACTCTAAGTCAACAGGATGACTCAATGAATTTAACATAAAACCAAGAAAATAACTATGAAACAGCAACTAAGTGTCAAGTTATAAGATGAAGTCAGCTTTACGCTATTTGCTTATCCTTCATATATTTCTAATAGTAACGATTGAGTCGCCACTTTTCTTGACTGCGTTGTCCTCTTAACTTATCCCAGACATCCTCATAACTTGCTCTGATGATAAACGGTAGAGTGTCAAGCTTAGGTCTACGTGAGACATATATCATGATATAATAAGTGTCAGGGAAAACCTGGATGCATTCTAAACAGGACTACTGCCATGGAAGCCCTGGAAACGAAAGGATTGGGTGGGAGTTGATTACATTTTTTTCTTTGTTGACTTATCTAAGAAAAAATCTAATATAAAAATCATCTGTTTCTTTTACTAATCTTTAAATTGTCAAGGTTTGTTTGATTGATAACATATTTTTTGAAGAAGGAATCTTATTCTAAAGCAATGTTGAAAGGGGTGATTTTTTTTGTTGCTTCAAGTAAAATCCAGATTGTTTGATTAGGCTTTGTCAACGACAGCTTGATGGCCCCACAATGCTTTGCCATGATACATTGTACAAATGTTAACAATTAATTTCTGCAGTTTACAGCAGACCTATGGGTCCATATCTTGTGTTAACTCCATGTTTAAAAAAAACCCACGTTTGTTGTAATCATAAATAAACAAGATAAGTTGACAATGACAGTCAAGACCTAGAAATCATGTGTTTATTGAGTGATAAAGTACGATAGTGGAAATGCATGGATAATATTAGTACCATCGAAATGGATTTTTTTTTAATGAAGGAACCCTAATAGATGTTATTCTTTTGCAAATAATGAATTCCTTACAAGTTATAAAAGTCCTGTGAGGGCACAGTGACCTGGAACATAAATGTGGGCCTTTAAAACTGAAAAATCCCACCTTCAATCCTTGGCAAATCCACCTGGGTTTGCCTTAGGTTAAAACACTCAACTCTATGGTACTGCAGTGTTCCTTGCAGCAAAATAAAAATGAGTGCACTGAACTGAGGCATTGGTGGGGTTAGGGGGGGGAGGTGCCTAAAATATCTGATTTCCAATTTATTTAATCAGTATGCCATAAAGATACAGAATTTAAAGAAAATGTTATGACAAAAGGTATCTTTCTTCTATGTATATTGGAAATATTATGAAGTAAACAACTGACCACCTTCTATTTAAAGTGTCTGCATGAGAATAGAGGCCTAGAATGCTGAATTGATACAGGTACAGCAATGCCAATATTGATTTAAATTGTAATATGCTTGACTCAATCTGAGTCGTCTTGACAGTGAGAACACAGCTCCCTACAGTTAACATGATTATTCAGGACTTGCACATTTAAAAAAAAAAATAGCCTATAACTGGGCATTCATTGTAAAATAATTTCAAATTTACATAAATTCAAGGATTGATAATCAATAGCATAATCCCCAATGACTGCAACGGTTGTTTTTTCACTCGGACCATTACAACTCCACAGTAGTAAGAAGAAAGGTCAATACAATGTGACGTCACTGTGGACAATTCCAAGAATTCCTTTATCAGGATTTACTTTTAAGAAGTGACTACTTATATTGTACTGTTGCTATTGAATGACCTCTAATCTTCAAGGTTTATGTAACTCCGAAAAGGTCATTGAGACATTTGTTTGTCTTTTTTTTTTATAACTCTCCCACACACATTGATTGGCTTTCATGCCAACCTCATTGAAATCTTCTGAAGAGAGAGTGTTCCCTTTTTTTATTGATGACTGTATAATGTCATTGATACAAGGTTTGCCTTCTTTTTTTTAAACCCGAATTCTCATGTGTGGCAACAGTGGACTTCCCTTTCAAAATGGAATGTAACTTTTGTGAATTCATTATCAAAGAATATTTAGATTTATTGGAATTCCTCTCCAGAGAGTGGTGTAGGATCAATCCCATGCAAGTCTGCAGATGTCAAAGGTATCTTGTGTGGGTGGCCAATCAAAGAACTCTCAATGGTTTTTACCAAATAAATGCACTCTCGATAATACTTCATTATATTGAATCACCATCAATGTCCAACATGAAGTTTGCCTTTGAATCTCAGAAAAAGATTTCACTAAGACGAAAAGATTAGTTTTTCTTAAACTTAAAAAAGAAAAGAGTAGAATTTTGTGTACCAAATTTGACTTTAAGGATTGAAGGTCAAATATAGTTGTTTATTACTGAATTGAATTTTATCCATTTTTCAAAATCCCAACTTTTAAAAGATCCTATATTCTGTGTATTTTGTCGCTTTGGATGGGAGGTCCTAGCATGGTTAGCTATATTCTTTGTGCTTTGACCTTTGTGCTTTAACCTTTGGGCTCTTTGCATTCTTTTAATGCTTTAATTTCTTTTCAAAAAAAACAAATTCAAGGGGTACTACACTTAGTGATGCAGATGGCCTTTTTTCTATCTTAATTATTTCATTTGTTCTTATTTTTGCAGGTCCTCGTAGAGTTAGCAATACAGTTTGTGCTTTGACATCTGTGGCTCGCCTCTCAGTCAGTATGACAATGTCAATGTCATCAGGATTATTTAGCATGATAGAAGAAGAAGAAGAGAAAGATGGAGAAAAGGAGAAAGACCCTCCAAAACTTCGACGAAGTCACAGTGAAACTGATAAAGATGATGTTTCCATTTCACCAGATCTTAATAAATATGACCAAAGACAGCATCGACTTCATTCACATGGCCACGGCCAAAACATGGTATCAGCTCCTTCCAAAATGTCTGACATCACAGAAGAGGAACTTGCTCTGTCAGTGCATCCTAGAAGTCCAGTCAATCGCTCTGGGGTAAAAATTGTTATCGACGAAGGATCTGACACACATTCAAGTCATTCTAATGTATCGTTTCAAGCTGGGGATGATAATGAACCCATCGTCATTATCACCGATGAACATGATCATGAACGTCATAAGAATGACATTAGGAATACCTTTTTAAAGCAAGATAGTGATGAAGACAATGACGACAAACGAGTGTCACAGTACAGTCAAATTCATTTATTAGCTATGTCTCAATGATAAAAAAAGAATGACGCTTTATAGGAAATGTCTAGGTCTACTCTTTAACTCTAGTGATATTAAAATGTCGTAGTATTTTCTACTGTGGATCAGCTTTGGAAAAAACAGAGGACTATAAGCTAAGTGGAAATTAATGATTCAACAATGTAAAATGAATCACAAAGGATTTTTTGTAGGATGTATCTTGTAAGGTATGTCTCCTAGGATAAACCTGGTAGGATATACCTTATAGGATGAATCTTGTAGGATGTATCCCTTAGGATAAGATTTTGAATGTCAACCACCTGGTGGCAGAAAACGAACTAATTGATTTTTTTAATTAATGTTACTACAACACCACTTTATGCTACCATGTTTCACATAAATGAGCATCTAGGAAGGTGAAGGTCATTCCTGATTACCTCTGACCCATATTGTCTTCAATCAGAGGATTTTCTTTGTAAAGTACTCATAAATATAGTTAACATATATGTACTACAAATAGAAAAGATTATGTTTCACTTTAGAAAAATAATAAATTAGGAAAGATTTTTTTGTTTATTAATAGGAAATTTGTTGCCACTTAGCTATGCAGTGATCTACTTTTAGATATCATTATCAAAACTTAGAAAAACTTTTCCCATATGGTTTCTTGTCACATTTTGATACCATCTTGTAATTAACTTTAGACCTAGAATATCTTTGTGTAAATATGTAGAGGAATATTTATAAAGAAACGGCACTGTAAATAGTAAGACAATTATGTAATCTCATGCTTGATAGAGGTAGAAAAAGTTGAGCAGAATTAGGAAATTCAGAGTATAGCTTTCTGTAGCTCTCAAAAAAACAAAGGAAAAATCAAGAAAAAAAAATGAAAGGCTCATGCTGGATTCATTGAGCCTCGCTTTGGATTGACCCTAATTGAACTGAAGCGATGTCTTCTCTCCAAGATATGGGCAAATTAAATCTGTTTTACTTAAGGTGTGTGTGTGGAATTATTACTTTTTGTTGTCATATTTTCTTAGCATCATATCAAGATTAAAAACTGTATACAAAGAAAGAGGGTATTTTGTGTGAACACTTAAAAAAGGATTAGAATGTTCTATTTATAACTACCTTTTTAACTCAAATGGACTGATTTATTAGTATATACATCCAGGGAACATCCTATGGACATTGAATGGATCAATTGGAAGTTTGTGAACACCCTGTTCTGGGAAAGGACTGGTAAAGTTATTGGCGAACATCCTTTCTAGACTAAAGAACTGGTGGAGTAATATGTGAGCACCCTGTGCGCCCAAAAGGACTGCCTGATGGAGTTATTTGTAGACACCCTGTCAGCCCTAATTTCTTTGTGAAAACCTATCGACGACAGTGTAATTAACAGGGTACATCTGAGGGGTATAGATTAAAGTGTTTTTTGTGAAGCCAAGCTTTGTATTTTTATGGCTGACGTCCTCCAATGTTAATACGGTACTGTACCTATAGCTATTGCACTAAAAAACTCATAATTTTATCAATAAACAGCCATCTGTACCTATGCAGACAGCATATATGGAGATTTATTAGATACTTTTGGAAGTTCATTCTGTTACTACAAAACCTTATCAGGGCTTTGGATTACCGCAAGAAATTATGTACGAGATGCATTCTAATTGCTCTAAAGTTCTTTCCGATTTTTTTCTTAATACATGGTACTGAACTTTTTTTTAAAGATCTACTTGCCACCTTGAGGTTTTGCTGGGCAAATCTTAGATAAATTATGAAATTCTGCTGTACAATTAAAAGACAATTTTGAATTTGTATTCATAGTCATGAGGACATGTTATGAAGTTTTTGTTAAGAGTCATTATCTATTCAGAAACTCTAATTATCATGGTAGCAGCTTGGGGTGGAATAGGGGCAGGGGGTGGATTACACTAAACAGATTTTGTATCTAGTATTTGTGGTGGGGTAGGTTGTTATTCAAGAGTACAGTATACATGCATGTATTTCCCTATATATATTAGGGTATTTTATTTAGTATGAGTTTGATTAGGTCAAGGCTGTAGAATCCACATTTTGATTCTGATAGATGGCGCTATGATACATTCTGAGAGGCTTTGATTTTTTTTACAAAAAATATTATACAAGAAGTTGAATAGGCTGCGGAGTCGGGCACTGATTAAAGATTGTGATATGAATGTTTGCATTTTTTTTTCCATAATTTACAAAATGTTTCTATCACATATCAAATTAAATGGATGTAAAGGGTGAAATGTTTCAATGTCTTTTGTCATTTTTTACACTTTGTCAGGGAGAGAACTTTCATTTTTCAAATTCTTTTTCTTATCCTAGCCACTTGCGTAATGATAAAGTGTAACTTGCACTGTTAGACCTTCTAGTATAATACTCAAAAAGATGTAGAGAAATCTGAAAAAAGAGTGGGATTGAGGAATTACATGTATTTGAAAAGGTAACTCTGTATGTTTTTGTATATTCAAATGCATTAACTTTTGATTGCAAAAAACTAGTCTGTTCCACAACAAAGTATTGGCATTGAATTATGAAACACAGATGTATTTATAGAGGGGTACCAAGAAAAAGTGTAAAGTGGGAGCTTTTGGTGACATTTGTGAACACAACAATGTTAGTTGAAAATGTATCCTTTTGAGGGTTGAGTATTTCAAGATTGTATTGTATAGGTTACTTGTAAAAACAAAAGTTGAATGGAACAAATTACATAGACAGGGGTGTATCAAGACGCTAGTGAAGAAAAGGGGGGGGGCATTTGTCAGCCAGGCTTATGATATCATGCTATCATCTGTTGTTATTAATACCCATGTTAAAAGGTTTTGTTAAAGAGATACTTTGATTCCTGGTGTGTATGACTGGATCACTCAATATTATACAAAAGGTCTTTGATATGTAAGAGCTCCATTGTGCTAGAAATAGAATTCATCAATGCCGTTGTCATTCAGAAACCTTTACATGGATCAAACTGTCATCCGTTACTTGTCTTTGAAATAAGATTCAAACAATGACCACAGAAATACAGTGGAGGATGACCTGTTTTGGAAATGGGAGTTGTTAATCAGGAGATAATAACATGTTTGTGTCTACAGTGAAGTGTAGCCTATGTCTAGAATGAATAGACTGTGGGAAGACATACACTGTCAGATCTATAGCAAACAGGCAGTAGCATATCAATATTGGTCTGGGATGGGGAGGAGGTGATGAAATATATATGTAATAAAGTTTCTCATTTGTTCAACTTCTTGTTATCATGTAGACATTAATGAGTGAACTTGAAATCAAGTTATTTTATCGTAAACTAAATATTTGTTTTGTTGTTATTTGAAGGGGGAAAATTATATACAGTACAAAATCTTTATTTTGGAATTCAATTACAGATTTCATATTCCTATATTTTTGTTCTCTTGATATTTTGGTTAAAATAGATTTCTGTCTTTGGGGTGACTCCTTTGAAACCTATTGGATATAAGTATATAGTCAGGACTGCAGGCGTGTGTACATCTTCCCAAATCTGTCCATTTAATTTCTAGATTACATTGTCTTGTCAGGAAAAAAGACCTATTATAAAACTCCTTGAAATGTGATCTCAAAATTTTGAAGTTTTGATCATTTTTAGGTAAATGTATGTGATGCCTACACAGGAATTTTCTTGCAGTATGGTTTCTGTGTAAGAGTCTTGGACAGGTCAGCAATTAACCTGCAAATAATTGCAGGGGAATAGCTGTGCTGCCAGTGGGCAAAAGATCAGTGTGTACATGATAATTTATCACTCCTCGTCTGGCAAATTTCTATTTATGATATACATGCCTTTCTATGAACTAGATCATTTACTGAAAGTTAATGTATAGCCATCAATAGTCTTCCAAATTAAGACTAATCCATTCAAATTACTTAAGCAGACAAATGGGTTTGAGGATATGTCAGACATAATGTCAACATGTCAAAATAAGTGTCAAATATGCCTAGAAACGTACAACAGTATGAAACATTTCCAAAATTATGTATGCATTGAATAAGTTGTGTTCAAATAATACATAGGTTAAATCTTTACTTACCATTGTTTCATTGCACACAACTAAGTAAGGTTTACTTGTTTCAGTTACCTGTTATTAAAAGTAAAATTTAAAGAAACATAACATGACATGTTGGGAAAAAATATTTTACAATATTTGTCACTCAAAAAACAAACATGATATAAACTTGAACATAATTTACAAGACTTCCAAATTACGATGTTAATAAATTATTGAATGTTTTTCATCCCTTTTTACACGAAAGCTTGTTGATCAAGGTTGGAAAGTGTTAAATGCCCAGAGCATTAGACACTTCTTTAAGAGCAGGACAGAACGTTGTTTGTTTATGTTGCTTGATTGAATGTAAATATACTTGTACATAACATTGACCTTATAAATATTGTACAATAATGGTTTTTCACTTGATGTACAGAAAAGATGTTAGACAATGCTGCCACCATGTGACAAACTCTTTGGTTATCATTATAAAAGTTGCTTCTTCATTGAGAAAAATAAAGTTAAGTTTAATCTGGAATTTCTTTGTCTTCTACTTCACTTTATTTTCAACTTTTAATATGTACAAGATTAAAGCTTGTTTTTTTAATGTACATTTTTGAAGTTTCTTTTCTGAAAGACAACTGATGTGTCTCACTGCCTTTCTCAAAGGGAGTTTATTTGGTTTTCATCAACCAGCAGGGTGAGATTTACATTTTGGGGGAGGTGGAAAGAAGAAATGGCTGGTCAAAATCTAAGCTAGACCGTCCTATATTCAGCCAGACCACTGAATAAGCTCAAATCTTTGCTGGACAGCCATATCAGCTGGTCCAGATCTCCCCCGACTTGGACCAGAAAACACTGGACTCAGACCAATGGAACCAGTACCAGCTGATAATTTGATATTCAAAAGCAAGAAAGCTAATGGACTAGTAGTAAATCACACCCTGACCAGTGAGTTTCATTGTATGAATATAAATGTGTTTTAATATGAAAAATATACTACAATGTCATGATAAAGGGGCAAACTCTCAAATTATCTAATCATTGTCAAGTCCTGTCTGATGATTTTTGAAAGAGTTTCGAGTCTATTATCATAAGATTTTGGA